>CM067374.1:53721102-53826669 GCA_034401795.1 Chaetoderma sp. LZ-2023a | reverse complement strand
GCATGACACGTGTGTTCCTTCGCCCTCTCTCTCTCTCTCTCTCTCTATCTCTCTCTCGCTCTCTCTCTCTATCTCTCTCTCTCTCTCTCTCCCTCTCTCTCCTCTCTCCTTCGCCCTCCCCTCCCTCCCTCCCTCCCTCTCTCTCTCTCATCTCCCTCCCTCCTCTCTCTCTCTCTCCCTCTCCCTCTCCCTCTCCCTCTCCCTATTGTTCGCTTACTCTCACCACCCCCACCACCCCACTCACACACACTCATCACCCACTCCAACCCCACCCATACTTTCTCTCTCCCCCCTCCCTCTCCCTCCCTCCCTCCGTCCCTCCCTCCCTCCCTCCTCTCTCTCTCTCTCTCTCTCCCGCCCTCCCACTGCCCACCCCTTCCCCGCACATCTAGGGAAGATAAATCGAGCACGTCCAGTTATCTGAGAGATGTTATGCAATGCTGTAGTTCTCTAAGTCAGTCAGAAAGCATAGAGCCAGATAACAATATTAAACATAGACGTGTGTCCTTAATATCTCGGGGGTGGGTGGGTGGGGATCGGGTGGCGCCAATGTGAATAGATCAGATCGTGAAACGACTGAATTATTAATCGAACTTGTGTGTTTACCATGCCTGTGTAATGCTGCCACCACGCTGTTGTGATCCGCAATCAATATGTTAGCTCTTTCCATTTCCGAAGGAAGTGTTAATCATGGCAGACCAATTGGGAAGTAAAGGTCACTAATCCAATCATTTATTAGGTGTATTGATTTCTTGAATTATAGATCTATTGTCTTAAGTGCGAAGATGTTAGCCATAAATTAAGAATCATTGATTGTTGGCTTATTTCATGGCCTTGAAGAATGTGTGTGAAGGAAGCGTGTGGCCATTTCCATAAAACGGAGATAGTGTAGACAGTCTAAGCTGATCAGTCATAATACGAAAAAATGTGTTCATACCTTGTCAGGGCAATGTATTGCACTATTATAGCCAACTTAGATATTCTTTTTCTATTTCTTTTCAAATGTGTCATTCATTACACTTTCTTTCAGCTCAATCATTTTCCTTGTTTGAACATCTCGACACCTAGGATTTTAATTTCTACATCATATTTCAGATGGAAGTGTTGTCATACATGCATTTTCTCCCATTATATGCCAGATATAGAAAATAAAGCTACACCATAAGTACTTATGGGTGGGGCTGGCCGTTATTGTTCTTCCAAGCAGGGGGTCTTCGAGAACAATGGGTTTTTCAGGAGAACAAAATAAAAGCTTGCGGAATGGAATGTTGAGAACAATGGCGCTCAGGGGCACACGCGTTCTAGATAACAATGGCGTCCAGCGGCACACGTTTTACTCTATAACAATGACGTCCAGCCGCACACGTATTTGAGATTCTGCAACACTGGAATGTTCTATTATTTTGAATGAGTTAACCCTTAAAAGTATAAAAGTTGTGTATTTTACGTTTGAACGTAGTGGCAGCGGTCCCCCCCCCCCCTCCGCGGTTACCTACCGTTGTAAAAATAATAGAGTTTGATGAGTGATAATAGTCAAAGAATAGAGTTTAAGAGGTGGTCCGATAATGGAGGTCGTATGAGGAGGAGGATGTAAGAGGAATTACGGTATTGATGTTTGAAAATAATTGCTGTTACTGTCTTAGTAAGCAACAGCTACCAGATAGATTAGCAACAAAATATTAAAAATAATCTCGTATTAATGGTATGTTCGGTTGGAATGGTAACCAAGACTTGGTGGTTGTGGATTGTATCATGGGTTAAAAAGAAGTTAACCCTTTCACCGATGAATATATATATCTCATTTTCTATCGATACCATACAGGTAAACTGTTGAATATTTTGAAAATAATTTGACTGCCTGTGTCAGTTGAGGCGGAATGCTATAGTATTCCTCCTCAGTTGATATTGCTGGATGATTATGAGGGTGATGCTAGCGTACTTGTTTACAAGGTATGCATGATGTACGAATATTTTGATAATTTGTTGCTGAATACTTTGATAATTTGAGTGGTAGCTGAATATTTTGATAATTGGTTACTGAATATTATGATAATCGGTTGCTGAATATTTTGATTGGTTGCTGAATAAATTGATTGGTTGCTGAATATTTTGAAAACGGTTTGACTGTGTAAATTTTAATTTCTTATTAGGCGATGTTAGGTAAGAGAGAGGTGGTCTTATAACGGAGGTCGAAGGAGGAGGGAGGAATGTTATCTAGGCCAGCAAAATGTGTTCCCCAGTCAATTAATTTTCAAAAATTAGACACGTACACAGTAATTTTTCCTATGCTATTATATAGATAGTGTTATCTATCGTATTTATGTCTCTGAAATGGCAGTCATTTAATTATTAAATTTTCAAAAATATGGACAATGGTATGATAATGGAGGTCGTAGGAGTATGAGGTTGAGGATGTATGAGGAATTATGGTATTGATGTATATTTTGAAAATAATTTGACTGTTTCGTCGCTAACGTTATTAGTATACTGTAGAATATTTAGAGACTGTCCGTAAGCTGTTAGTAAGCAACAGCTACCAGACAGATTAGTAACAAAATATTAAAAATAAAATGAGAAAATGGATTGAATTTGTACCGTTTATAGGAATATATGTACTGCGGCCGCAAATCCGCAACACGAGCCCGCAAATCCGCAACACGCGCCCGCATGCGGCCGCACATGTATGCATGCATTTTGGCGTGTATGCGTGTTCAGGCATGTGCATATAGTTGTTGCCATCCGCAACACATGCCTGCAAATCTGCAACATATTTTAGCCGAATGTACATTAACATTTACATTTATACTACATCGCTCTACTACAAAAAAAAATGTAAGGAATATCGCGTGAGATGACTAGCGTCCTATCAAAAACTGTCTCATACTGGCCTCCATATAATGACACATACATGCAGGTGAAATCTTGGATATGTTCACGGGATAGACGCCATGGATCAGTTTGTTAAATGGTTTATGCGCATAAAAATGTGTGTGTGTTAAAAAAAGTATCCAGGGAAATATGTTTTCTCTGACCACATCATTATTGTGCATAAAGCATCTATGATTCGCTTTTAATCCTTCAATTTGTATGCAAACGCGTTAACCTTCATCTAAAACCTTCAAAACTAAGCGGCTTCCTACCAGTCATTTAATTTTTTTAACAGAGAGCAAAGTACATCTCTATGCGGGTAATATATAGCTAAGCCAAGCGATGTTGTATGCATAATATTACATAGATAATAATCATGCATCTCGTATTTAAGGAGTGCTCTTTAAAGCGGCAGTCATTTAATTATTAAATTTGAGAAATTGTTAAAAAAAATAGTGGGAACAATGCCCACCGTCGTCAACGTTGACGAATAATGACGAGCACCCTTGTATCGTTTAACGTATTAGGTGGTCGATGCGGTCCCTCGTGGTTGTAGTAAAAAAGTATTTTGAAACTAAGCGGAATCGTGGGTTCCTATGTCAAATTGTCGCATTGAACAGCACTTTTTTAAGAGTTTTGTGCGCACGAAGGCGCTAGTGCGAATTGTAGCTTCCTATGTCAAATTAGTATCAAAACTATTCGCTTAAACTACCATTGCGCCATGATATTGGTTTGAAGAATCAGAAAATAACATCCCTGGAATGAGTGTAGAGGTGGTCGCATAATTGAGGTCGAACGAGTTAGGAGGAGGAGGGATGATGTATGCTAGCGCGGTGCTGCCTGGCACGAGGGATGAGGTATACTAGCATACATGTTTACAAGGCATTGTATGAATATTTTGAAAATAATTTGACTGAGGTGTTAGCAACAACTTTCTATCAAATCATTTCCATGCTATTTAGTGAATATTTTGAAAATAATTTGACTCTCCATCAACTTTTGCTCAAATCGTTCCCATAATATTTTGCTAGGAAGTAGATCCCTGGAATGTCTGAAACACCTCGCCAGTCAGCCAGTTAAAGGTAATAAAACTAGGAAAAATTACAATGTCCGGGTACACACAGTATGAATGCATTATGAGTACCTAGTCAATGAGACCCCCCGACAACAAAAATAATATAGTTGGCTAACCATTGTCTGGACATTGCGGCCGCAACCACTTACTACCAATACCGACCATCATCACCATCACCACCACCATCACCACCATCACCATCCCTCTATAACCATCAGCACCACTACCCACTAAGCACCAACACCCACCACCAAGCATTAACCCCCACCACAACACCTATTTTCATCATCCGCCAACCCCACCACCGCCGCCACCACCAACAGCATCAGGACTCTGATTTGTATATCGAGGGATGTGGGGAGACCCGGCTGGGAACCTACAATCATCAAACACACGCATAAAGAACCAATGTTTTATTTGTATCCATATTTTCACATTGAAGTAAATGTTACATATGATAAAACGTATAGTTGCAGTAGCATAAACAAATAGTCAATGTTCTGGAGATCCATTTATCGATGACTGATTCCTTATGGATCAGATCTATCGCCGACAGAATCATCATCATTATCCTCAGCATCTAGATGGTTCCTTATGTACTTCTTGGTCAGAAACTCTCGTTTTCGAAAGGCTGAGAAGACTGCTTCATCATATGCATACCCCTCGTCAATAAAATCTTTAATTTCCTGACGAATTATTTTAATGAGCGTAGAGTTCTGTAATCTTCTCGACTGGAGCATTATGTCTATACACTTTGCAACTAAAGCATCAGCATATACGGAAATAGGCACATTGCCTACACCATGCGGGTCTGTGTCCACTTCGCCATCCTCATCTTCTAAATCTGATTGTTCAGCGTCTAAGATCTGCTTAATATTTTGGAATATGGTAAATAGTTCCTCATTGCCTATGTCTTCTTTTTCATCTTCACCTTCATCTTCACTCTCAGTCTCCGCTGAGACATTAGCGGCTTCACTCTCCGACTCCGCTGACACATCATCTTCACTCTTCATCTCTGTCATTTCTTCATCTTCACTGTCTAGATTTTCGCTATCTTCATCGCTATGGAATCGGATCTTATGCCGCTTCAGGTCATTTGACTATTAAAAGTTGAACCACATTCAAAACATTTATGTCTCAGCATATTGATTATAGGATAAATCTAGCAAGTATTCAAGTTACAAGGTTCTTCAAAGAAATCTGACTGCCTTACTACTCTGCAGTTACACGTCCAACCACTTTGCGATGTTTAAACTGGAATGAGAAAAGGGATTGAATTTGTACCATTTATAGGATTATATGTACTGCGGCCGCAAATCCGCAATATGTGCCCGCAAATCCGCAACACGCGCCCGCAAGCCGCATCATGCGCCCACAATCCGCAACATACGCCCGCAAATCCACAAATGCGGCCCGCATGCGGCCGCACATGTATGCATGCATTTTGGCGTGTATGCATGTTCAGGCACGTACATACACTTGGTGCCATCCGCAACACACACCCGCAAATCCGCATCATGCGCCCGCAAATCCGCAACATACGCCTGCAAATCCGCATCATACGCCTGCAATCCGCAACATATGCCCGCAATCTGCATCATGCGCCCGCAATCTGCAACATATGCCCGCAAATCCGCAAATGCGGCCCGCATGCGGCCGCACATGTATGCATGCATTTTGGAGTGTATGCATGTTCAGGCATGTACATACACTTGGTGCCATCCGCAACACACACCCGCAAATCCGCAAATGCGGGCCGCATGCGGCCGCACATGTATGCATGCATTTTGGCATGTATACGTGTTCAGGCATGTACATACACTTGGTGCCATCCGCAACACAGACCCGCAAATCCGCATCATGCGCCCGCAAATCCGCAACATACGCCCGCAAATCCGCATCATATGCCCGCAATCCGCAACATATGCCTGCAATCCGCATCATGCAGCCGAAATCCGCAACATATGCCTGCAATCTGCATCATGCGCCCGCAATCCGCAACATATGCCCGCAAATCCGCAAATGCGGCCCGCATGCGGCCGCACATGTATGCATGCATTTTGGCGTGTATGCATGTTCAGGCATGTACATACACTTGGTGCCATCCGCAACACACACCCGCAAATCCGCATCATGCGCCCGCAAATCCGCAACATACGCCCGCAAATCCGCATCATACGCCCGCAATCCGAAATATATGCCCGCAGTCCACATCATGCGCCCGCAATCCGCAACATATGCCCGCAAATCCGCAAATGCGGCCCGCATGCGGCCGCACATGTATGCATGCATTTTGGCGCGTATGCGTGTTCAGGCATGTACATACACTTGGTGCCATCCGCAACATACGCCCGCAAATCCGCATCATGTGCCCGCAATCCGCAACATACGCCCGCAAATTCACAAGATGCGGACCGCATGCATTCGCACATGTACGTATACATTTTAGCCAGCAGAGCCAGTCATTCTGATGAAAAAATTTCAAAAGGTCTTCTGGCGCACGCATGCACACAAGGGCGCACACTGCGGCACACACCCACGCACAAGGGTACAACATATAACTAGCAGTATCGCGTATTAGTACGTGTTCATATGAGCGTGACCTATATTAAACCCTCATGACATACCCTCTCCAACCTACATACCATTTTTCAGACACCGCGCTCTCACACATTACGACCACAATGTCTAGACAAATGGATAGCTGTCAGAGTCAGTCATTCCGATAATAAATTTTCAAAGATGGTCTTCTCTAAGGATGCAAGTATGAATATGAAGAAATTCACTATGGGTTGGCGGGTGCGTGGGTGGTGGTGGTGGTGGTGGGGTTAATGCATAGTGTTGGGTGTAGGTCGTAGTGGTGGTGGTGGTGGGTGTTGGTGATGATGATGGTGGTTGGTGGGCGGGGGGGGGTGGTGTTTGCCGGCGCAATGACTAGACAAATGGATAGCCTGCAGTGCCAGTCATTCCGATAATAAATTTTCAAAAATAGTCTTCTCTTGTACTATGATGAAGAAAATGGACATTTTCTTGAAGAAATTCGAGGGTGAAAAGGGTTAAGAAAGTCTCTAGCGTCCATGTAATGGCGCAACACGAGGTGGTCGCTTAGGGCAGGACTGAATTATATAGTAAAAAACATGGTTATAACGTATCACTGCTCTGTAGCCAAAAGGACATATTTATATTTGAAGTAAACGGTCATCTATGATTATGCTACTACACTCAAAATGTTGCTCTTAATTGTCGTATCTTTAAGTGTCGGTAAACAGCAATAGCCGGTGAGCGGGTGCATGTTTTATTATCGATTTTCACAAACTCTCGGCGAGGACATTGTAATATCCCGTGCTTAGAACGAGACGGGTGGTATATTCTTATAGTATTCCTTAACACATGACATGTTTGTATCTCGATTCAAGATTGATCTTGGTGCTTTAACATTCTTTCGTTATTAACACGTGCCGTGTTTGTAACTCGATTAAGGACCGATCCCACGGCTATTCAAGACGTATGGATAAATCATA
This sequence comes from Chaetoderma sp. LZ-2023a, assembly GCA_034401795.1. Lineage (NCBI taxonomy): Eukaryota > Metazoa > Mollusca > Caudofoveata > Chaetodermatida > Chaetodermatidae > Chaetoderma > Chaetoderma sp. LZ-2023a. The sequence goes on along the minus strand of CM067374.1, from coordinate 53,819,205 downwards.
CGCACCAAATAATCTTTTTAGCATAAGTACGCTCGACATACAATTCTATAAACGGTACCCTCAGAGACATAATGACCACATTTTAACCATCGTATCTAAAACGTCTGACGTTATTGCAAAGTATTTAAAATACAATTTGTGCATAATGACGGTTAAAAGTCAATAAAAATATTCGACAAAAAATAGTTTTTCTAATAACGTTAGCGACGTCAAATTAATTTCAAAATATTCAACAGTTTTCCTGTATGGTATCGATGAAAATGAGATATATATTCATCGGTGAAAGGGTTAACTTTTTTAACCCATGATAGAATCCAATGAATACATCACCACCAAGACTTGGTTACCATTCCAACCGTACATACCATTAATACATTATTTTTAATATTTTGATGCTAATCTGTCTGGTAGCTGTTGCTTACTAACAGCTTACGGACAGTCTCTAAATATTCTACAGTATACTAATAACGTTTGCGACGAAACAGTCAAATTATTTTCAAACATCAATACCGTAATTCCTCTTACATCCTCCTCCTCATACGACCTCCATTATCATACCACCTCTTAAACTCTATTATTTTACTATTATCAATACCAATGATACTGTTCTAAATGGGCATCTGTACTCTATTGTTCGCGGTCGATTAATGCATTGCCATTGACAAGGAATGCATTTTGTCCATATTTTTGAAAATTTAATAATTAAATGACTGCCATTTTAGAGACATAAATACGATAGATAACACTATCTATATAATAGCATAGGAAAAATTACTGTGTACGTGTCTGATTTTTGAAAATTAAATGACTGGGGAACACATTTTGCTGGCCTAGATAGCATTCCTCCCTCCTCCTTCGACCTCCGTTATAAGACCACCTCTCTCTTACCTAACATCGCCTAAGAAGAAATTAAAATTTACACAGTCAAATCGTTTTCAAAATATTCAGCAACCAATCATTTATTCAGCAACCAATCAAAATATTCAGCAACCGATTATCAAAATATTCAGCTACCACTCAAATTATCAAAATATTCAGCAACAAATTATCAAAATATTCGTACATCATGCATACCTTGTAAACAAGTACGCTAGCATCACCCTCATAATCATCCAGCAATATCAACTGAGGAGGAATACTATAGCATTCCGCCTCAACTGTCACAGGCAGTCAAATTATTTTCAAAATATTCAACAGTTTACCTGTATGGTACCGATAGAAAATGAGATATATATTCATCGGTGAAAGGGTTAACTTCATTTTAACCCATGATACAATCCACCACCACCAAGTCTTGGTTACCATTCCAACCGAACATACCATTAATACGAGATTATTTTTAATATTTTGTTGCTAATCTATCTGGTAGCTGTTGCTTACTAAGACAGTAACAGCAATTATTTTCAAACATCAATACCGTAATTCCTCTTACATCCTCCTCCTCCTACGACCTCCATTATCGGACCACCTCTTAAACTCTATTATTTTACTATTTTACTATTATCAAACTCTATTATTTTTACAACGGTAGATAACCGCGGAGGGGGGAGCGCTGCCACAATGTTCAAACGTAAAATACACAACTTTTATACTTTTAAGGGTTAACTCATTCAAAATAATAGAACATTCCAGTGTTGCAGATTCTCAAATACGTGTGCGGCTGGACGTCATTGTTATCGAGAAAAACGTGTGCCGCTGGACGCCATTGTTCTCTAGAATGCGTGTGCTGCCCCTGAGCGCCATTGTTCTCAGCATTCCATTCCGCAAGCTTTTCTTTTGTTCTCCTGAAAAACCCATTGTTCACGAAGACCCCCTGCTGGGAAGAACAATAACGGCCAGCCCCACCCATAACTACTACCATAATGTCTGATTCCATTCTGATGATCCTCTTGGTATTTCCTAAATCGAACATCTACATTCTAGACTGTTGGCTCATCCACACCTAGTGAATTTGAAATCACTTAGCAGCTTTCCGTATATCAGTGCAGTTAGAAAGTGCTAACAAAATACTATCTCGAGCTGCGAAGATGTGAAAATCGTGTATATTCTATAGTTTACAAAATGTCATACTATCGACTTATCTTCCCTCATACGGATATTTTGGTGGGGCCAAATATTAATATTAAGACAGCTATAGAGCCATATCCCGCCCACTGGGCGAAAATATTTATGGTGTAATGTTAGATTAATTAAATGCTTCAATAACTAATCTGTTGAATAAATAAATGTGTGCGGAAACCTATCTTACTTGCTAGTGTTTTCCAAATTTATTTCTGTTTATTACAATATCTCGAAGAGTTATTGTATTGCTAACAGCATTAGGGTAGATTTCCATTCATCTGCATGCATTTATCCTGTTTCTATTCATGAGTTTATAAGCCTCGTCGTTTCGATCTGATTGAATACCTACTTCGACAATCGAGCTATTTAAGCCTGCAAAATCAATGCGATCATTCATTTTCCTCAGCTGTCCCCTGCAGTTTTCCTCTATATATTATTCTAAGAATCGCAGGAGATCGTTGAACGTAGTGGTTGGATGGCTGCTTTTCTTCAGTTTCTCCTCGCGCCTCTTTCTCATCCAGTAGTCCCTTTGTGATCGCCACTTCATCCTGCATGATTCACCTATTCAATAATATTTATTGAAATTACAATTTTAGCAATGGAGTCCCTTAAGACAATAATGTAAGATCTATGATTTCAAAATGCCAGGGTGGGATGGGGGGGGGGGTGGTATTCCCGTGGACCCTGCGAGAGGTGTCCTGTTTCGGTCTCACCACTGCCATAAAAGATTACAGGATTTACACACACACCCCCACCCCCGCCCGACCCCCGTCAGATGTGCATGGTCAGAGATTGCGTTCGGGACAATTAGCGTATGCACACAAATAAACGGATTGCGTTTTCTGATGAATGGAAACGATAACTATGTTGCACGTGGGGTTTGTATATGAGGATTGCACATGGATGAAAACGTAGCCTTACCCTGTTCTTGTCAATGTGGCATTATGTTGCTAAATGCTAAAATGCAATGTATGAACGGTATCCTATATCAATTTTAGCCCCCGCGATAATATTGAAACTGATATAGAATACAGGTTGAAATATGAGTGCAAATACGCGACTAAGCATATCATAGCATTAATATAAGTTTTTGTTTACCGGTTTTGCTGTCTTAGAATTCACATATCTTGTCTCCAAGGTTGAATGGATGTTAAAATCGGACACTGGTAGGATTATTATCTGAAAGTATTTTAACAACTATCAAGCAGAAAAGGCCAATTTCGTAATTCCCAATAGGCAATGCGTATTTCATTGGTAAATGGAAATCCTCGCTTTAAAATGAAGACAATTCATGGATATAAAGACATTATCTAACTCTACAACACGTGCCCATATTCTTTAGGAATCCCTCTAAGGAATGAGGGAATCAATGTTCTAAATCATGTTACTGAAACATAATATGTCTGTTTAATCCTCACTTCAATGAGCTTCGCCCAGGACACATCTTTCAAGCTCAATGATGGAACTGAGCTTAGTTGGATTTCTCGAGCTGACAGTCCAACAGATCACTGGTAAGCGTAGAGTCGGTAATTGATACCGTATCTAGACATTCTTCATGAAATTTACTTGGTGAATATGAAAACATCAGCGTATTTTACCTGGCCATCGAATTTACCTAGACACACAGTGCATCATAAACGATAGTGCCCGATTGATTATAATATCCCAAGGATGACGAAAGAGTATTTTATTAATATGTGATATGGTTCGTCGGTATCAACACGTATTATACCAGTATTACCAATAATCAATAGCTTTGTCTGGATATCCATGACATTTTCCGCTTTTCGAGACACGTATATGCCTCTAGGCTTGAGGCAAATTGTTGTGGTCGTGGTGGCCGGTGTGTGGGTGAGTGCGTGTTAATGGAATGGTATATTAAGAAAGTAAATTGTCATTTCCCACGTCCCGAACAGCCAGCACACCGGTGCTTGTCGGAATTAAATAATGGCATAGCTCTCTGACGTATATTTAAACATTACGTGCGCATATTGGCCTCCTATTCTTCTATGACAATTCCGTTTCAGTTTTGCTGGTAAATTAATTGCAGCGAGACTGAGAGAAATCTCTTTTCAGAAGATCAAAAGAACACATGCCTAGCATAACAAAGGGGTATGACATATGAATATTTGATTAAAAGACAAAGCTCCATATGGGAGCAATGTTAACTCATTGATGCGGTGTCTAGCGAGAGCATGTCAGCTAAAATAAGAATAATGTTTGAAAATAGAATCATATTTGACATCAACAGCAACATAATACATTCCCACCTTAATTCTCGTAAATAAAAGCAATGGCATATGCTTCATGATATAACATATCACAGACATGTCCATACTTATATGGAAACTATAATAGCATAGTTTCAATGTTTGTTTACGTGTAGCCACATGTTGGTGGTTATATAAAAATGGTGATCATAAGACCGCCAGCCCACCCATCACAGTAGTAAATGACCACCATCTTGTGATCCCAATATTCATCGACTTATATTAAATGACTATCAGTTTTATGGACACCTGTAAGTGGTCCATATAGTGTCCTTTAAAGGCAAGGTGTACAGTACAAAATTAATAAGTCCCAAAATTAAATAACACATACTTATAAAAAGTTTAGAACATAGTTGGATTAGAAGACATCAAATCCAATTATGTTCAAAATTTGACAGAACATTTCTTACATCGTGTTCAAAGTCGTACTAACTAACATGTAATTTCTGTTTTTCTTATGGAATGAAAGACATTTGAATAGAACTGGTGGAACTATTCAAATACGTGTGGTAGGTATATCATAGATGCTGAACTAGACTCAGACTAACTAAGCAGCGGGTAACATTATTAACATTAACTAGTGTCATGGTAGATATGAGATTAATTAAACACAGAAATTTACCAGACTCAGGTTTTATAAATGATGATTCCATATAAATGAAACACGGGTGGAAAACTAAAATAATTATTGATGCAATGCAATACTTACCGCGTCATAAAATGTAGAGAAAACTACATTCTCGTGCTTCTATTATATACTTCTATACTGCATACATTTTTAGACTAATGTCACTAATTTAGACTAGTATTTCTCTGAACACTTTCGCCACGGAAATCCCAGTATGTCATATCAAAACATAAATAAAGTTAACGGGCCCAATATTTTGGTAACTACTTTGACTTGAACTGTCTGGTTGCATTAGGTAGTATAACACATTCCAGTCAAATTATTTTCAAATCACTCAACATAATTATTTTCTTCATCCTTTCAATGTACTTCGCTAACCCCACTCAGCCACTGTGACACCCAGGATATGATTGTGAAAATGGGAGGTGAATGGTTAAGTCTTGAGACATTTGCTCAGACTAGTATTTGGCTAGGTAATTTAAAAGTATGTGGAAGATATTCCGACATATTACGTAAATGTCAGTGCAATTCAACACAATTTAAATTGGAAAGGTTCAGCTGTTAATGCACTTAATTGCATCGTTTATACAAGAAAGAGGCTTCAATTAACACAGGTTTTCATACGACATAAAACACTATTTCAGAGGCCCCAATTAATTAAATTAATAATTCCATCGATTTTAACTAACAAAAACATTCCCTATTCGTGTGAATGTGATATTTCCAACAAATAACGCCACAAGCGGTGTTAAATTAATGTTATCGTATACAGGCACATACTCTAACTACGAGAAGTATACCTCCAAACTTTTGCGCTTGTCACTACACTTGACAACGAATGTCGAACAATCAATAAAACAGTGATTTTGATTGGTTCGCTCGACAAGCATTAATTGGCTAAAATTAATCCGCAGCAAACATGCGCTCTGCGTTTTGGTTAGTTATGTGGAAGAGGGTGAACGGCAAGGCCAGCAGTCTGATCTGGACAAATAAGTCTCCATAGAACAGAGGAATTGAATCCATCGATCAATCATATGACGTCATAATCAAGTACGTCATATGTAGGATAGCGTCATAATTAAGTGTTCGTCATAACCACTTAATAGGTCGTCAAGTTCGCCGAATCGCATATCTTTACTATTTAATAAACACGCTGTTGAATATTTTGATACTAATTTGACTGGGCGCTGTTGCTGCCATCCAACACCCAGTCAATTCAGTTTCAAACTATTTTACAGCTTATAGTTTTCTGGATATTGAGATTCAGAGAGTTCAGGCTTCAAGCGTTCCCAACATATGCAAAGCGTGGGCGGAACATAGCTAGGAAAGGGTGGGGCATAGCTAAAACTGGATTCATCCATTCAAGATCATATCAATATATTTGTCGATAAATTAATATTCCAGGGCTTTGAGTGGGTATCTTTTTAACACATTCTTAATATATAATTAATCTGAGCTGCGGTCGCTTACGCTCAGAATATAATACATTGGCAGGTAGAATAGCTGTTTTAATAATGTGCTCATCCCATCGGACAAGAAACAGATGTATACAGATTAATACACACTACGCAATCTCCCACTAATGATCCACCGCTGTCAGTCTATTGAGAAATCATCCTCAAATAGAAATGGTCTCACGTGATCTGTTGTGTGATTGAGCTGATCGTCTGTGTTCCAGATACAATCTTGTCTTTTTTAAGGAAAGATTATGCTACCAGACCATCAGACAGATATACGCATATAAATGTAAGTATTATGCAAATTCTTGTGTCCATTCCTGAAACAGTCCGTTAGATTGCCAGATTATTCTGCTAGTCTGTCGTCCTCACACAGTTGAAATTGAGGATATCCATTGCTAACTAAGTGCCACTCAGTTTATACACGCGTTGAACTCGATTTGAAATATTGAAACATAAATTCACAGAATCTAACTTTAAACGTAACTATACAGGTCAGCTGGTGAGTATACTGAAAGTAATTTAACTGGGAGGGGTGGGTGGGTGTTGCTGCAGCTGAATGTTTATCAAATTGTACTTTCATCACAGCCATACAATCTGTACAATTCAAATTTGAATTTGTGTGTCAGAAGTACGTCAATTTGACTGTGACGTTAGCTAACGTGTAACAAGTGACGTAATGGATGAATTTTATCCATGTCCCGCCCATTACTAGCAATCGAAACCTGGACTCCCTGAATCTCAGTCTCCAGAAAACTATACAGGTAAGGTATTCAATATTTTGAAACAGATTTAACTGTGTGCTAATTCTGCCTACAGCACAGCGCCAAGTCAAATTTGTTTCAAAATATTGAACAGAATGTTTATTAAATGGTAAAGACATACCATTCGTACAACTCGACAGACTATTAAGTATTTATAGCGGACTTGGATATGCCATTCATGGCGTATTTGATTATGATGTCAGCCGACCAGTGACGTAATGGATTATGACGGGATATACTTGACTGACAGACTGGGCTCCCATATTCATTATAATATCTAGTGGCAGATCGGATCCGCCAATTAGCGATAGTCATATTTGATGTTGCTTCACGTTAATGTACCGGATGTCCAGAATGCTTTCTGTGCCATCTTGGCGCAAACAAATGTCCAGAAATAGTCCGAATATCTCTGAATAGAGACAAAGAAATGCAAATGATCGTTCATAGACTGGAGAACTGTATCAACATTTAGCTACTAAAGCAATAAATAATGTTTCATTCAATAAGTTGAGAGTTATTACACTGAAGATTTATCGCCTACAGAGCACAGGGAGGGTAGTTTCCAAATATTCGCCATGACGCCTATGTGATCGCTTTGAAATTGAGATACTAGCTAGAACTTCATAGTTGAAATAATCAATACCTTGCTAAAGATCACGCGGATTAGGTAATTTCGGTTTCTTATGCAAGATGCTAGTGAATTGATAAAAATAGAAGCTTTTAGCTAGTTGCTATGACCCTACTTGTGAGACATTAGATTGTTTTTTATAAATGTTAGATGAGAAAATTCACGTTTTAACGACGCCGTTGTGTTTTAAATAATTCTCACAGGACGACCTAAATATCTTAGCTGTGGCGTATTATCTGAACCACTTACCACCGGATGATGCAAATAAATGTCCAGAAAGCTTTCTATGCCGTCTTGAAGCACATAAATATCCAGAATGCTTTCTATGTCATCTTGATGCGAGTTTCTATTTAATCCTTGAACACGGACCAGAAATGTCAAATTCTTTATGGTCTAAGAAATATTATCCTGGATATTATGACACTAATTTGACCAGGAGCTGTTGCTGCCCTGAAACATGTTTCAACCAAATAAGTTCCAAAATAATCAATATCTTCCCTCTATAATTCTTTTTTTAAATTTAAGACACTGGGAGTTCAAGGTTTAAACGATTAAGTGTGTTCTTGCTGAAGCACGTTGCTGTTTTACCTAGAAACAGATTATAGCAACGCAGCGTTAAAAAGATGCCTGATAAAGCAGCTTATTGGGCCGGTGCTGGACGAACACCGGGGAAGTTCGTCCTAGTATTGGTCTAATTTCGGCCCAGTAACTTGCGTTATCATGGATGGAGCCATCGTCCTATTGCACGATCCTCGCCCTCCCATTACGTTCCCGTATCGAGTACCGTGCTTGCGCGCCTTTGATGTGTGTGCTAAGTTGACGAAGCTTCATACATATTAATGAACTGGGGGCAGTCAACTTGCGCCAATGAGATTGCTCGATAAGAAATCAGGAAGTAGACAAATTTACACATGTACGTAAACCAAACAAGCGGTTTTCTATACATTTTCTGTTCCTCGGATAGCTTGTTTAAAGCAAAACTATTGCAAACTTTTGCAAATGTCTCTTTCCAGATCAACAGCGTCACGATCGCAGTTGTTTTTCTGATTATAAATTATGTCACCATACGAGCTCTAGGCTATAGCGTGAAGTAGGCAGACATCTGATTGGCTACCTCCAACCCACTAGCGTAATGTTACTTCGCATAACGAGGTCATAGGTCTGCAAGTACGGCCTCGAACAGCGTAGCTATGTGAGTGGGCGTATGTTAGTACGATGTGATGGAGCTGGCAATTTAAAGTTACATTTATATAAGCACGTCTACAAGTCAAATTACTTTAAATAGCGCCAACATAATAGTTTTGCATTGTAACAATTCACCTTTCCAGAGTACCCACCCATTATATGACGTCATAATGAACTGCGTGGTGTGTACAATGACATCATAATGAATGACGTCATGAATGACGTCGATAAGTACGTCACGAACGCATATTTGATGACGGTCTATGGGCTGTTGTACAAATTGTTTGCTTTTACTATTTAATAAATATTCTGATGGCAGCAACAGCACCCAGTCTAATTAGTTACAAAATATTCAACAGCTTCCCTGTATAGTTTTCAGGAAATTAATAGCTAGGGCATTCGGGGATCGATCAATCCAAACACGGCGAGGTGTGGGTGGAGCTTAGCTAGTGATGGGCGGGGCATAGCTAAAAATGGAAAGGTCCATTGTATTGTATCTGATGGATAGTTTTGAAATGTTTAATAATCGAGAGTACGTTCTTAACCAAATTTATGGTTTGCAAGCTGAATCATTCGTGTCCTGTGAGGTCTTCTTCGGTAGATCGGGAAAAACATCTCCTGGGTAATGAAAGAGATCGTGTACATTGCAATGTGTGGCGTGGTGGGCGTATAATTCGCTATTAGGGACTTGAGCCTGTAACTGTATGTTCGCAGGTTCACTTCGCCCCCAGTCTGCCACGTTGGGTCCTTGAGAAAGTCACTTAACTCTGTTACTCCAATTAACCTAGCTGTAAATAGGTACATCTGACGACGGGATTTGTACATCAAATAAACAGGGGATGAGATGTATAGTGCTTAGAGGATGCAAGTGCATGGAGTTCAGCGCAATATAAATGTACTGTCTATCTATCTAATTTCAGCCAGAATTGGGGTTGTTAAGGGTGTGTGACGAGGATTGGATCTTAAGATGATGCTAGAACTGCCATCGTCATACCAGACCAGAATTATTTAGACTGACATGAGGTAATATAAAGTTACATTGTGCTTGATATGAAGAATTGCTAACAGAAAAATAGCCTCACTTAATTCATCTCAAATTTCAAAATGGGTTGACCCAGAAAATGAGTAGTATGTGGAGACGAATTTGGAGATATCGGGTAGAACCGTAGATGCGTTTAATCCATGTATCAAGCTGTCGATACAGTAATACAGGAATCAAAATTTAGCTTTGCACCACCCATCTCTAGGTAATCTCCCTCCACGCTTTTCGCTTGTTGGGATTAATCAATCCTTGCACTCAATATCCAGCCAATAATCCAGGTAAGCTGTTGAATATTTTGGCACTAATTTGACCTGCTGCTGTTTTTGCCTATGGCAATAACGGCACCCCGTCAAATTTGTTTCACATATCCAACAGAATATTTATTAAATAGTAAAGACATACAATTCGTACAAGTTGACTGACTATTAAGTGTCTAAGACAGAATAAATCGCTTCATTTATCATGTAATTAATTTTGGCGTCATGTAAAGTAGTTGATAAAGACGCCATATGATTGACTGAGAACTGGATTCCTCCATTCAGAATGACACATTCAGGTGTTTCTAAGATGGCATCATCTACATGATATCCGCAAGTTCATATCCTCCATTTCATACTGTTTTGAAAAGGTAGTCCCTGTAGCTTTAGTAACTTATTAAGATGGTGCAGGTCAGCGCGTCAGTCGTGTATTATTGGAAAAACACTACGCCTCTATTTGTGGATTGCACTGGATGGATCCAATCCGTCACTCATGTATATGACGCCATAATTAACCGGATCACATATAGGTTGACGTCACAATCCTAATTGAAAGAGAATACTTCGTTATGAAGCTGTAGTAGTCCGGCAAGTTACGAATTATATGTTTTTGATGAATTTATCATTTAATAAGCGTTTTGTTGAATATTTTGAAAGCAATTTGACAAGAGAGTTGTTGCTGCCAACAGCAAAGACAGGTAAAAAAGGTGATAAGATCTTTGTCACATATCAGGTATGTCTTGAAGGTGGAGTCCAGTGTTTTTGAAGCGTTGCTTTTACTTAAAGGTGTATTGTCATAGTAACGATACGTGGATGCACAATGTATGGATCCGATCGGTCACTTAAGAATATGACGTCATATGGTCATAATAAATAACGCCTCAGGTAGGTTGATGTCACAATCAAAATGCATAATGAATTATGTATCGGGCTCCATCATGAACGTGTTATAGTCCGTCAAGTCTACGAATTGGATGTGTTTACTATATAAACAACAATCTGTTGAAGATGTTGAAACTAATTTGACTGCGTACTGTTGTTGATGCTGCAGCAACAGCACCGCGTCAAATAAGCTTCAAAATATTCAACAGCTTGCCTGTATAGTTACAGCGAATTGGGATTCTGGGAATTCAAGATTCAAAGTTTATAAATCTACGGCTGGTTTATACTTGAAGCACATCGATTTTATCATACTTATCATGGCAAAAACCCGGCGCATAATGCACACTACACTATATTCTAAAATCTGAGTGTTATGGAAGTGGAAATAATCTCAACGTTCAATATACGGAAAGGTTGTCATTCCCGCATCTTGCATCTTTCAACCTCTTGAAGGATTTTTGAAATCCATAGGATCAGCTAATTCCTAGATACACTGGCTAATTGAATGTACCGGAACTATGAGAATCAGTCCAGTGTTCAGTACCTATATATTTCACAAAAAACATTTCATGTTTTATAAACATGTGTTCTTGTGCGTATATAGCGTTAGCTGTTAACAGACGAAATATCCAGAGGTTTGTATAGCGCAGACAGTGTGTTAAATTTTTAACTGATGTGTTTTAAAACGACGTTACTATAAATCGGTATCATACATGTAGGCCTAGTCGGATTACATGTAAAGTTTCTCCTGATAGTATAGCGAATATGGAAAGCCAAACAGTACTGATTCATCTCAGATTACTCAGGCTGGTGTAGGCCTGTGTTAAATGCTTTGAATCGAACGTTCAAAAACCAAATCTCCTTTTAGAATTTGATCATTATTCTGTTGACATATTTTCAAACTAATTTGACTTAAGGCTGTTGCCACCTATCAACAGGTTCTTGTCAAATTAGTTACAGAGTAATCAACAGCTGGTGTGTCTAATAACCCTAAAATAATTTCTGGCATCTCGGGGTTCAAAGGTTAATAAACACATGGTTGATCAGAAAGCAGAAGGATACTCAGATTCTACAAAATTATTTCCCCAATTTACACAACTGTTTCCCCTTTTACATCAGAATTACTAAATATCATTTTGAAGTGAACTATGTGAAGCTGAACCTCGTTCACACGGATATTCTTTAAACCATGCTGAGGCATTCGATGTGCAATAGTGGGATATATTTCTAGCTATGCCACGCCTATTTCTAACTATGGCCCAACTGTGTATGCGTGATGGAATCTACATCCGTTTCTCTCTCTCTCTCTCTCTCTCTCTCTCTCTCTCTCTCTCTCTCTCTCTCTCTCTCTCTCTCTCTCTCTCTTTCTCTCCACCCACCCACCCACCCTCTCCCTCTCTCCCTCTCTCTCTCTCTCTCTCTCTCTCTCTCTCTCTCTCTCTCTCTATATCTCTCTCTCTCTCTCTCTCTCTCTCTCTCTCTCTTCTCCCTCCCTCCCTCCCTCCCCCCATCCCTACCTCCCTCCCTCTCTCTCTCTCTCTCTCTCTCTCTCTCTCTCTCTCTCTCTCTCTCTCTCTCTCTCTCTTTCTCTCTCTCTCTCGCTCTCTCTCTCCCTCTTGCCCCCAAACCACAACCATCCAACCCCAATGCCGACACCCAATCCCACCCACGCTTTCTCTCTCACCCCCCCCCCCTCCCTCCACCCCTTCCTTCACCACCCTTCCTCTCTCCCACCATCCTTTGCTCCATCCCTCCCTCCCTCCCAGCACCCCGTACATCAAGAGAAAATAAACCAAGCATTTCCATTTATCTGAGAGATGCTATACAATGCTGTAGTCCTCTAAGTCAGTCAGAAAGTATAGAGTCAGATAACAATATTAAACATAGAAGTGTGTCCTTAATATGTTCGGGGGGGGGGTGGGGCAGTGTGAATACATCAGATACAGAAACGACTAAATTATTATTCGAACTTCCGCGTCAAAGTTCTTTATTTGCGAATGTGTGTGTTTACAATGTCCATGTAATGCTGTCACCACACTGTTGTGATCCGCAATCAATCTGTTAGCTCTTTCCATTTGTTTTCGTAAGCAAGTGTTAATCATGGCAGTCCAATTTGGAAGTAAAGGTCCCTAATCCAATCATTTTATTAGGTGGATTGATGACTTGAATTATTGATTTGTTGTCTTAATTACGAAGCTGTTAGCCATAAATTAAGCATCAACGATTGTTGGCTTATTTCATGGCCCTGAAGGACGTTCAGGAAGGAAACGTATGCCCGTTTCCATAAAACGGAGATAGCGTAGACAGTCCAAGCTCATCAGTTATAATATAATAAAATATGTTCATACTTTGATATAAACAATGTATTGCACTATATCCAACCTAGATATTCTTGTTCTATTTCTTTTATAAATGTGTCATTCATTACACTTTCTTTCAGCCCAGTCATTTTCCGTGTTTGAACATTTCGACACCTGGGATTTTAATTTCTATGTTGTAATATCATATGGAAGCATTGTCAGTAATGCATTTCCCCCATTCTATGCCAGATATAGAAGATAAAGCTATAGTACAAATTCTGATTCCATTCTAATGAGCCGCCTGGTATTTCCTAAATCGCGCATCTACATTATAGACTGTTGAATCATCCACACCTGGTGAATTTGAAATCGCTTAGCAGCTTTCGTATATCAGTGCAGTTAGAAAGTGCTAACAAAACGTACTATCACGAGCTGCCAAGATGTAAAAAAAATCGTGTACATTCCTTATTCTACATTGTTTCATGCTATCGAATTATCGGGTCTCATAAGGAAATTTTGGCAGGGTCAAATATCAGGACAACTACGAAGATATATCCCACCCATCGGGCGAAAATATTGATGACGTAATTTTAAATTTCCGCCCTTGACTGCGTCAAAAGCTAATCTGTTAAATAAATAAAGGTGTGTTGAAACTCCTCTTACTTGCTAGTGTTTTCCAAATTTCTTTCTGTTCATTACAACATTTAACCAACTAAACGACGATATTATTATTATTGTTATTATTATTATTATTATTATTATTATTATTATTATTATTATTATTATTATTATTATTATTATTATTGCATCAAATAAGCTTACCTAATCCATTTCTGAACGTGTTGGCAGACGGCATCTAGTAGCTCGCGAACTGAAATAGATTAGTAATTGGCGTTTTGCCTTATTGAGAGATGAGTGGCTGTCGACGAGCTATGGTATTGCTAACAACATTATGATACATTTCCATTCATCCGCAATCCGCATACGCAAATATTTGTAACGCACTGGTCATCCGTGAATCCTGTTTCCATTCAAGCATTTAAAAGCCCGTCGTTTCAATCCGATTGGTTACCTACTTCGACAATCGAGCTATCTAAGCCCGCACAATCTCTGCAATCGGTCATTTTCCCCGGCTATCCCCTGCGGTTTTCCTTTATATATAGTTGTAAGAATCGCAGCATCTCATAGTAGTGAGATGCGCTGAACTTAGTGGCTGTCTGGCCACTAGTATTCCGTTTCTACTCACGTCTCTTTCTCATGTAGTAGTCCCTTTGTGATCGCCACTTCGTTCTGCATGTTTGACATATTGAATAATGTTATTGAAATTACAATTTTGGCAATGGAGTCGCTAAATACAACGATGAAAGATTTGTTATTTCAAAATATGAAGGGGAAAATTATCGTGGCCCCTCCAATAGGTGTACTGTTTTTGTTGTACCCCTATTATTACAGGTTGAGATGGGTAATTCTTTTAGAATTGAGCGGCCCATATCTGTTTGGGTCCAATGGCGTCAGTGCTTCTAATAGTCGGATCTGGATCCGGCCTTGCAAAGGCAGGTTGTCTTTATAGAAAGATGAGAAAACATAATTGCTCACCAAACAGTCCAGGTACAGCCATCAGCATACTAATGCTATTCCACCTATTGACAACCAAGGTAGCATTTAATAATCAGGTAACATGCGGTTGTGCTGAGTGAATGACCACGCACAAATTCTACCAGCTTTTCCAAGTCGATATTTGTTGTTTTCAGCATACTAGCTATTTAATTATGACATATAAGTTGTTGAAGAGATTTGCCAAGAAAGCGAAACACGTGGCGTGACATAGATTTATTTCGAGATGTAGGTCATGAACGTGGAAAACACACCTTCCCCCCTCCACCACCACCACCAACCCCCCCCCCCTCCTAGCCAACCCCACCTCGGCAGCCCACACCCCCACCCCACACCACCACCCCGTCAGTCGATGTGCACTGTCAAAGTTTACCTTCGAGACAATTTGCGTATGCACACAAATAAACGGATTGCGCTTTCGGATGAATTGAAATGCCTCTATAAGAATAACACTATATCAAATAATCTATGTCGATAAACGTAATGCACGTGGGGTTTGCGTATGCAGATTTCTGATGAATGGAAACGTAGCATTAATCTGTTCAGGTCAATGTGACACTATGTTGATAAATGTTAAAACTGTATCGTATTAACGGGATCCTATGTCAATTTCTGTATTAGCCCTCGGGCTAATATTAAAACTAGTCGAAATACGCGTGCAAATGTGTGACTAAGCATATCATAACATTTATATTTGTTTTTGTTCATTGATTTTGGTCTTAGAATTCACATATCTTGTCTCCAAGGTTGAATGGATTGTTAAAATCGGACACCTGTAGGATTATTATCTGAATAGATGTTAACAACTATCAAGCAGAAAAGGCCAATTTCGTAATTCCCAATAGACAATGCATTGGTGAATGGAAATCGTTACTTTAAAATGAACACAATTCCCTAGCTGGATATAAAGACATTATCTAACCCTACAACAAGTGCCCATGTTCTATAGGAATCCCTTGAAGGAATGAGTGAATCAATGTTCTAAATCATGTTTATGAACCATAATATATCTGTTTAATCCTGATTTCTATGACTTTGGTCTAGTAGGACACCTTTCTCAAGATCAATGATGGACCTGAAGTTAGTTGAATATCTCAAGCTGACAATCCAACAAAACACTGGTAAGCGTGCAGGCGGTAATTGATACTTTATCGAGTTTTTCTGTAACGTGTTACATAATTTAATGGTGAACATGAAAGTATCGACGTATTTTTACTCAGCCATGGTTCATCAGCACCAACACATGGTATGCCAGTATTACAGATAATCAATAGCTATGTCTTCATATACCATATTCATGGTATTTCTCGCTTTTTAGACATGTATGGACCTCTAGGCTATAGACAAATCACTGTGATTGTAGTGGCAGAGTGTGTGGGCATATGGAAGCAGATGGGTTATGATGGAATATTATATTTAGAATGTAAATTGATATTTCCCTGGTATATACAGCATACAGCAAGCTTTCGATTAAAAGACAAAGCTCCAGATGGGAACAATGTTAATTGCTAATGTTGTACTTATGGATAATAAACTTCTAAATATTGCAGCGATATATCGACGTACACTAATCCCATCGTACCACAACATGTCTCATGAGACATAAATCGGGCATATAATTATAGTCACAGACTGATAGCATCGTGTCAATGCAACAACCTTGTCATATTGAATGGAAGATCAGGCACAGATGCTGTAATTGGCAAATTAACCTGTCATAATACACATAATAGACTACGTCTTGTTTAGACACTAACCTTTTAACAGCATCCTAGATTTTAATATTCTTGATTGATCAAATCTGTTTTCCGACAGACATTGTGCGGTATCATTGGCCTTGACATTGAGATCACTGTTTTGTGATATAGGTGTAAAAATATTGCTATTGCTATGGCTTGTTGCTCTGGCTATCGAGAGCATGTTAGCTAAAATGAGAACAAGGTTAGGAAAAGATAATCATATTTGACATAATATACCGGAAAACAACAGTAACATGATACATTCCTACATTAATTCTTGCTATTGAAAACAATTGAATTTGATTGAAGATATGACATATCAAAGACAGGAGCAAAGTTATATGGAAATTATGATAGCATATTGTCAATGTTTGATTAGGTGTAGCTACAAGTTGGTGTGTCTTTAAGAGTGATTGTCATCATACCATCCAAACCACCCAACCCTAATAGTAAATGGACATCATATTGTAAACCCAAAATCCATTTCATATTGAACCTGACTTGTAGTAAATGATCATCTGTTTAATGGATACCTTTACGTGGTCTGTAGAGTAGCCGTTAAAGGCAGGATGTAGAATACAGCTAAAAATATAACTTTCACAATTGAATTAAACATACTGTTGAATATTGTGAAACTAGTTAAAACAGGACATTTCTTAAATATGTGTTCAAAATTGTACTAAATAACTTTTCTGGGGTTTTTGTTTTGGAAACATGTTAATTTATTATATACACATGTCACTGAATTTTAATGCATGTCATTCTCTGATTGTATTAATGCTTTGATATTTAAGATATCACTACTTTCGAATAGTTTCACATTGTCAATGCTTGTCAACTGTTTTAAGATAATAAATTATCGCTATTAATACATGTGAAGAGATTTAATAAACTGTTAAATGTGACTAGACAATCACTGACAGGAAAGATGGCTGCAATGAAAGGATCCTCAAGACCATCTACCTAGGTGACGTACGACCACACCTTGAGTATGGATCCAGCTCATGGATGACAGCAGCTAAATCTCATCAACAGAACCTCGACAGAGTACAAAACCAGGCACTGCGCATCATCACTGGTGGAATGAGCTCAACACCAATAGAAAAAATGGAGCAGACAGCAGGCACCCCCCCCCCCACTTGCAAAGCACTGATACAAGCTGCAAAGTTCAAATCGTTCAACAACCACCCGATGAAGATCAAGCAAGCACAGCTGTCATCAGGAAGACTTAAAAGATCAAGTTTTGTGAAAGAGACAAAAGAACTTCAAAGGAAACACCAAGAAATGTTGCCAGCACAAATAGAAGACCCAAACCACACCCTTGATCCTCCACCCTGGGAAAACAAACTAGAGAGCATAGCTATTCGCACCACAGTACCTCATCTCACATCCAAAGATGAACACAGTGATGTGAGCAAGAAGGCCCTGACCCGAGCCATGCTGGAAGAAATGTACCCTCAGGAGACATGGATAAGGATCTACACAGATGGATCAGCCAAAGATACAATTAGGAGCGGAGGTGCCGGACTGCACATACAGTATCCAAACGGACAACATGAGTCAGCTGCAATACCGCCAGGCAAACACTGCACAAACTACAGAGTTGAAGTCAAAGCACTGGTTCATGCAGTTAATACCATCAGCAGAACAGCAGACCCTATTGCACATATTGTCTTTTTATCTGATGCCAGCTCCGTCCTTGAGGCTATCACCAAAGGTAAGCTGCCACAACTTGAAGAAGCACTACACACCATCAAATGCTTTCGGATAGCACTGCAGTGGATCCCCTCACACTGTGGAGTTCAAGGAAATGAGGAAGCAGACAAGATGGCAAAGGTGGGTGCAGAAGAAAATCAGACAGAAAACATGGTTACCCATACAGAGATGAAGACTATCATCAAGTCACTCTTTAGAACACCTCAATCAGAAGATGCCTACCATCATCTCTCGAGGCCAGAGCAAGTGACCATTTTTCGTCTCAGAACTGGACACAACAGACTAAACCAACACATGTACAGGCGGTTCCACCTTACGACATCGACCGCTTGTCCTTGTGGAGAAGCAGAACAGACCACAGAGCACATACTTCAATGTTGCAGTACGTATCAGCTGCTGAGAGAAGTGATCTGGCCTTTGTCAACCTCTTTTCTTGAAAAGTTGTATGGGCCTGTGGAAGAACTGCAGAAAACCACAGATTTCATCTTGAGAACGGCTCTCCCAGTGTGATACCAGCGATCGAAAAGAAGAAGAGGAAGACTAGCTATTCAATATGAACTGGTTCTTGGGCTGAGCCATTCCCATACTACATTTTAACCAATGGATATCGCGGTCATCTGGTTTGGAGATAATAAATGGTGATTCATTATGATTATCAGGTATAATCCAAAAGAATCACCATCATTTTGGCAGGTCTGCACATAGCTGCAAACCAGATCACAATCTTATAATGTCTCTGGTGCTAACAAAAGGTAATTAGAGACAAGTACCTCCTGTATATACTGCCTTGAGCCAATATGAGCCAGATTCATGACGTGACTATGGGATGGGTGGGAAGCATGTTTCACAGCACAGTTAATACAAATGACAATTCTAGCCTATGGCACTGCTATGTGTGTAGGATGTCACTGAATAAAGCTCAAGAATATGCATAACGTGTTGCACCAACATTCACCCCAAGTAGATTTCGGAATATTTATGTAGTGCCGTATTTACGCCTGTTGAATATGGCTAAATGAAATCATGATCTATTAAATTGTCTGATCGTCTACATTATTTTTTAATCAGATCACTGCTTAACCCTTAGCAATCTGATGGCTAAATTTTAAATTTGCAAATGATATTAAAAGATTGACTGGTGTTCATTTTTCAACAAATTTGGTGGAAGGTATTGCTGTAGACAGCAACATGCATCTAGTAATATTACAATTGAACATGGCTGTTCAATGTTGTCCCGTCTGCCAAAAAGGAAATCCTATTGGTAATTTGGGTCCAATGGGACTTGTATCAAATTTTCTTGCGAAAAGGGATAAATTATCTAGAGTGTGAATTTTATGAAATTTTGAGACAAACAGATAAAAGGTGTGGCAACATGTGCAGTTCTATTGGCCCAAACGATATCGAATAGCAAATCAAGTCATCTTATGTTGGCTACAATGCAAATCACCTTATGCTGACTATGACATGAGGTACTTTATGTTGGTTAGGATACAAGTCATCGTATGTTGTCTATGATAGAGTTATGTTCGATATGACACATGTCACATTATTTTGTTTATGACACAAGTTACTTTATTTTGGCTGTGATACAAGTTACCTTATGTTTGCTAGGATACAAGTCGCTTTTTGCTGGCTAGGATACAAGTCATCTTATGTTGTCTATGATAAAGTTATGTTCGATGTGACAGATGTCACATTATTTTGTCTATGAAACATGTCACATTATTTTGGCTGTGATACAAGTCACCTTATGTTGGCTGTGATACAAGTCACCTTATGTTGGCTTGGATACAAGTCATCGTATGTGACTAGGATACAAGTAGTCTTATGTTGGCTAGGAAACAAAGAATAATAAGAATTTGGATGAAAGATGCGAAACTAGAACAATGGTCTACATTCGCACGGGGATCAATGCCAATCATATTCTGACGCTGACATCGTGGAATAGTGCCAAGAATGGCATGGCCGATCAGAGGCCGTACATGATCATCGTGTTATTATGTGCCTTTTAGCTTGTTAGATATAGTGATACATCCCGATCAGACATAATGGCTGAGCATAAAGACGGTTATATAGTGTGCCACTATCGAAACTTAATCAGCTTACTGCAGTGGTTGGAGATTCTTGATTGTGCAGACGTATGTGGAATGGCTGTTGATGTATGCATTGGAAACAGCATTGATGCACGCTTACAACAATAGGTTTTTCAAGATGAACATCATTTGATGACTAATAATGTGTTTAACTGCCTGTCTGCTGAATTTCGGAAGACTACATTGACAATGGATGTAACTCTGAATACGCTGAATATTTTGAAAATAATCCAGCAACAACTTTCAGTCACATTTTTACAACATATTCAACATATCCCGAGTTGTTGCCCATTCGAATTATTGTCTGGTGGCAGTCAAAGAGTTAATTGTGCAGCCATACAAATTCAGCCCATTATCGTATTAGAATCCTGATCAGTAAATAGCATATCAAGGACGTCTGTATCAGGCACCAAATATTCAAATATACTAGACATCCAGCGAGCGTGAGCGCTTACGTGGAGATGCTGTTGAATAGCTTGGACAACAGAACCCAATTAATTATAGGATGAGGCATAAGCTCTTGAGCATTTCAAATACAGCTGCTATCATCGTCATGTAATTTGCGACAGACGTTGTGATATAATTCCAGTGAGTAATTAACTGTGAGGAACCGTTTGTGGAGTCAAACAAGCTGAGGCAAAGAGAATTGTGCCATGTACTCCCTTGCTCCTCCGAGCCTACCTCGTATTAATTAATTACGCATGGCATAGTGCTATGTAATATCAATAGTATTGCCATAATAGTTATTTTATTGCATTCCTTAACGTATTGCAATGTAATTAGTAATTACGGAAAATTGCTTTGCCCCGTTTCTGTGTAATGCTCGCAGAGTTAGTAAATAATTAGCTATTAAAATCTGGATACTGACAGAATAACAATACTTTTTCTGAAACAGCGGGGATTATCCCGGCAGATGTATGTAAGTTTTGGTCTAACCTGGACTTGGTGTCTGTAAATTTTAGTTTTAATGAAAACAGCCTAATCATATTTATCAGGAAACTGCTTCACGATATATGGCAATTCCATATACTTCTTAGCAAGTTTGTGTATAATAACGACTCCCATCTTGTTGGTCCATGGCCTGTGTAGCTTTAAGTCAATATTTCAATGACTCTTGGTTTGTGATTCAGGTCAACAGAGATCCATATCATACCGACATATTTACAATGAATAGAATGAAGGTTTTGAACTTAACACCTCCCAGTCAGGTTATTTTCAAGACACTCAACAGCTTACCTGTATAATTATGGTGATATTGGCTTACGGAACTATGGTGGAGCTTAGATAGAAATGGGAGGAGCATGGCTAGAAATCGATCCCATTATTGCAATATGAAATGGAATTGAACATAGGGATCTTATCTGTCAATGGTGTAATGGTTAACATGTTGGCTGGCTAACTGCCCTGACCCCATGCCATCGTTTTCAATGCTACATTGGCTACATCTGTATGTCTGAGATTACCCCTCAACACATCATCACTGACATGAAAAGACGTATATCTATTCGTCAAGAAAGCAAAAAGTCTGTCACTAGAATACGAATGTTATGTTTTTAATGATTCAACAATTTAATAAATATTCAGTTGAATATTTTGATACTAATTTGAGTTGAATTGTTGCTGCTGTCCATTTAAATTAGTTACAAGATTTTAAATTGATTCCAACATGTGCTAAAGCATTCTCATGACACCATCGGCCGGTATTAATTATGTCCATTGCATGTTACCTCTGGTTGTTTTCTGCCAGAAAAGCTCATGTGCAGCCGCAGACAATAATTTTCAGTGAGCCAATGAACATAAGACACCAATTTTCATATTGCTGCTGATGCAATAATTTGGAATAGTATTTCTCTTAACACTTTCACCACGGAAATCCCAGTATGTTCATATCACGCCGCCCCCGCCCCCTGTATACTTTTCTGGAAATTGAGATTCAGAAAGTTCAGGGTTAAGAAGATCCCAACACGGACAAAGCATGGGCAGAACATAGCATCTATGCCATCTTGATGCAAATAAATGCCCAGAATGCTTTCTAAACTGTCTTGGTGCAAGCAAATGTCCAGAATGATTTCTAGGCCATCTTGATGCAAACAAATGCCCACGGGAATGAATATTCGCTGGCCAAGAGAAAGCTATTTTTGAAATTTTACCACTGAAATGACTGGCTAGATAACTGAGCCAGTCATTCCAGTGGTAAACTTTCAAGGATAGTCTTCTCTTGGTCTGCAAATTAACATTCAATAAGTAAATATTTTAATTTTTTAACCAAAATGTATCAATAAATGGTTAAATAAAGTGTTTATTATTATGTTGCTGAAAAATGTTACAGTATGGCTAAGAAATGTTTGCAAGTCAAATAACGGTGTTACAGTACAACCTATATTATCAACTCGTTGCTTAGAGTTCTGTATATATTATCTATATCAGCGTGTGCGTGGACTGACCATGATTTCAGGTATAGAGTCATTTGCGGATTTAGCAAATAATGATAAAACATCAAACGCTTAACCTATAAATTATTAAATTATAGGCTTATATCTATTCAGCATGGAAAGTTATAATAAAAAACGATGTTTCACATAAATAAATTGTTTTTATCATGATTTCTTTTGTTTGCAGATGTTTTAACAATATGATTTTAGACCGTTTTTAACATATGTAGTTTAAAAATACCATTCAAAGGCGATTTTTGTTTTCCAGAGAGATATAATTTTGACGTAGTCCCTAGAGTTCCACCAACACCTGGCACATCTGGCTAATGACCCATCCTGAATTAAAGGGTTGAATGAAAAATCGATAATGCTGAATATGACACACCGGTCTGAGTGGGCTTTATGGTCGGTATTCACAACAATGGTTGGGTGGGGGTGTGGGTGTATTAGCAAATAGAGAAACATGCATTTCTACTTGCCAGCTGTTACCACTATTGGCTTAGGTGAATGCTAAGCTCGTGTATGCATACTCGTCATTACGTTTATTTCATGACTGGAATGCAGATATTGTTATAGTGACCCAGAAGTAGGCCTACTTCAATAAACCTGAAACTTGTTGAAACTGTGTTAGCGAATATACCAATTTTTAATATCGGTACTACATGTGAAATTGATTGAGAAAGAGGATTTAGCCAAAATTAGGCTCATCATTGGAGTTACGTTAAACAGCCGATCAATGGAGAAATTCAGTTTTAGCTATGTTCTTACCAGCTCTATCTAAGAGCCATGCATGCTTTGGCGGGTTGGGACTAGGAATTTCCAGAAAACTGCTGTTGATTATTTTGAAACTAATTTGATTGGCCGATGTTACTACTTATGTTGGCAACAATGCCCAGTCAATTTACTTTCAAAGTATTCTACATAATGTTTATTAAATAGTAAAGACATGCAATTCGTACAATTTGATGCTTTATTAAGCGATTATAACAGAATATATGATTGCCCGCTGCGTGCTAATAATAATAATAATAATAATAATAATACAGCATTTGTAAAGCGCCATGTGTCAATGTCAATTTTCAAAGGCGCTTGTGAAGAGATGTGTTTTTAATTTTTGTTTGAAATCATTAATTGATTGGATGGATTTGATGTGGACAGGTAGCTGGTTCCATAGTCTCGGAGCCACAACACTGAAGGCTCTGTCCCCACAGGAGCGTAAATTCGATCGCGGAATTTGGAGCAATAGCTTATCCACAGAACGAAGTCTGCGACATGGATCATATGTCAAGAGAAGTTCCTGCAAATAGTCGGGAGCGTTGTTGTTTAGACATTTCCAAGTCAAGAGCAGAATCTTGAACTCAATCCGTTTCCGGATGGGGAGCCAATGAAGATCTTTCAAAATTGGTGTTATGTGATGACGCTTTTCGACCTTGACTACCAGACGAGCCGCAGCATTTTGCACATATTGCAGTTTATCAAGGGATTTTTCGGTGATGCCATATAAGAGACTGTTTCCATTGTCCAATCGTGATGTGATAAACGCGTGAACAAGTGTCTCTGTGGTCTGATATGTCAGCACATTTCTGATGGAATTAATGTTACGCAAATGGTAAGTCGCAGATTTGCACACAGAGCTTACATGTGCATCCATATTCATAGCCTGGTCTAGATACACGCCCAAGTTCCTAGCGGATGTAGTTGCCGGGATCACGCTGTCAACTAACTGAACTTCCGTAGTGCCGATTTTGCTGCGTTGTTGATTTGTCGCTATGATAAGGAACTCAGTCTTGTCTGGATTGAGTTTTAGCTTGTTCTTGGTCATCCACCGGCTAATATCGGCGACGCATGTTCGGACCTGTTGTAGAGCTGATGTTTCCTGACAAGGTATGTTAGGCTTAAATGTTAGATAAAGCTGCGTGTCATCTGCGTACATATGCACCTGAAGGTTATGTCGCCGCACTATATCTGCTATAGGAGCAGAGTAAACAGTAAAGCTGTGCTAATGGGCCTTTCTATTTTTAGCCATCCCCCACACATCTCTAGCTAAGCTCCACCCACACATCGAGCATTTTGGGATCGATCGATCTCTGAACTCTCTGGCTAGCCATTTTCAGAAAGCTATATGGATGGGTAAGCTGTTGAATATTTTGAAACTAATTTGACTGGACAGTGTTACTGCTTATGGTGGTAACAACGCTGAGTCAAATTATTTTTGAAATATTCAACATAATGTTTATTAAATAGTAAAGACATACAATTTGTAAAACTTGATGGCTTATTAGCAGATTATAATGGAATATCTGTCATCATTCATGACATAATTCCTGGAGTCACATGATTTAACGAGGGGGTAGTGCTTCACGATTGAATGGGTTCCCAGAGCCCGGAAAAGATGAGTCCAGAGATGCAACTGGTGAATAATCATTACACAGTTCATTAAACCTTGCATGGTTCTCATGGTTCAAAGAGACCGGCGCTTTATTACCCTCATTAACCCTTGTCAAGCATCATTGCGCTATAGGACGCTAGGAGTCACGTGATTTAAGGGGTGGGGCTTCGGGATTGTATGAGTTCCCAGAGTCTGGAAAAGATGAGTCCAGACATGTACCCTGTCAATCATACTCAGACAATGCATTAACCCGTGTCACTCATCATTAACCATTAATGAGGGGCTGGGGCTTAGGGCGACACTCTACATCTAACATCCAATCAGAATGGCGGAGAGTTGGACACTTCAAAGGAAAAACCGAAACAAAAGGCGGCAGAGATCAATGAAATAAAGGTGTCAAAATAACAAATGAGAGAACAAAGGAAAGAACAAAAGAAAAACGTGTGAAAATGGTGCCAAGTTCGCTGCTCCTCTACTCATGACTGTAGATAGGTGCTATAAGCAGGTTTGAAGTATGGTGTCCAATACTCTCATTAAAGAAGTAGTGACGAACATCCGAGAAGCAAATGGATAACAAACGGCATTTGCTATTTACAGAAAACTTATACTACATAATTGTTTATCTAAAGCCCATAGCCAAGGCAGAATGATAGTTCTGTCCAGTTTGACGTGATACAAGCGGAAAACGTTAAGACTCGGGGGTGGGGTGGGAAATTGGCATATGTTCTTGGCACATATCGGCAACGTCTTAAAGGTGTAGTCAAGTGTTGTTGAATCAATACTTCTCTTAAAGGTGTTGTGAAGATATGTGGATGCCCAATGGATGTGTCTGATCTGTCATAACATCATAGTAAATCATGCCACAGGTAGGCTAATGTCAAAATCAAAATGCATACTGAATGATGTATCGAGCTCCGTCATGAACATATAATAGTCCATCAAGTGTACGAATTGTATGGCTTTACTATATAATCACGTTGAATATTTAGAAATTGACTGTATACCATATTCCATAGCAAGCCCTTGAAGGAATGAGGTAAACAGTTTTCGAAATCGTTACGTTGAAGCATAATATTTCTTTCTAATCCTGACTTCAATGACGTTGGCCTATAGACCACCTTTCTCAAGCTCAATGATGGAGCTGAAGTGAGTTGAACATCTCAAGCTGACAGTCGAACAAAACACTGGTAAGCATATAGCTGGTAATTAATACTTCATCTAGACAGTTTTTCTGTAATGTGTTTCCCTAATTTAATGGTGAACATGAAAGTATCAGCGTTTTTACCCAGCCACAGCTCATCAGCATCAACACATATTATTCCAGTATTACAAATAAGCAATAGCTATATCTTGATATTCATGATATTTACCACTTTTCGAGACTTGCATATAGCTCTAGGCTAGAGGCAAATCATTGCGGTCGTTGTAGCAGGTGCGTGGGTATGTGGAAGCATGTGCGCTCTGATGGAATAATATTCTTATAAAGTAAATTGGCAATACCCTGTGTCCTGTACAGCGAGCTTTCCGGGCTTGGAGGAATTAAATATTGGCATAGCTCTTAGACTATTTAAACATTTTTGCGTGCACATATTAGCCTCATATTCTTCTCTCGCAATTCGCTTTCAGTTTCATTGCTCTATTAATTGCAGCGAAATTGAGAGAAATCGCTTTTCAGAAGAACAAAAGACCACGTGCCTGGCATAGGAATATGATACCTGAATATTCGATTAAAAACAAAACTCCAGATGGGAACAGTGTTAATTGTTAATTTTGTATTTATGGATAATAAACTTCTAAAAGATTGCGGCGATAGATCCAGAAGATATATCATCGTTCACTAATCCCATCGTACCACAACGGGTCTCACAAGAGTTTAATCGGCCAGATAATTATGATCAGATACCAAGAGAATCGTATAAACGCAGCAACCTGTCATATTGAATGGGAGATCAGGCATAGATGCTGTAATTGGCAAATTAACCTGTCATAATACAAGCGTAATAGACTTCCCCTGTCTAGACACCAACTCTTTATCCGCATTCTAGATTGTAATAACCTTGATTGATCAAATCTATGTTCTGATATACACAGTGTGATATACACAGTGTGTTAACGCTGACCTTGACATTGAGATCGCTGTTTTGTGATTCGGGTGTAAATAAATATTGATAATGCTTGATACAGTGGCTAGCGAGAGCATGTTATCTAACATAAGAAGAAAGATAATCATATTTAACATATGTACCAGGAAAACAAAAGTAACATGAT
Organism: Chaetoderma sp. LZ-2023a; assembly: GCA_034401795.1. NCBI lineage: Eukaryota > Metazoa > Mollusca > Caudofoveata > Chaetodermatida > Chaetodermatidae > Chaetoderma > Chaetoderma sp. LZ-2023a. The sequence continues at coordinate 53,791,480 of CM067374.1, read as the reverse complement.
ACATTCCTACCTTAATTCCTGTAATTCAAAATAATTGAATATGAGTGTAGATATAATATGTCATAGACAGGGACAGAGTTATATAGAAATTATGATAGCATATTCTCAATGTTTGTTTGCTTGTACCCACAAGTTGGTCGTTCTATGAAATTGGTGATCATAAGATACTTCACCAATCCCATCACAATAGTAATTGACCGCTATTGTGTAACCCAGAATTCCATTTCATAGAAATGACTATCGGGTTAGTGGACACCTTTAAGTGGTCCATAGAGTGTCCGTTATGGGCATGGTGTAGAGGAGAGCTCAGAAATAGGTTAACATGTTTTCAGAATAAAATATAGCTTGATGTTGAATATTCTGAATATAGTTGGATTGGAAGACATTGCTGTCTTCCAATCCAAGTCTGTTCACAATTTTCAACAGATTTCTTACATGATGATCAAAATTGTACTAACTAACTTGTTTCTCCTTTTGTTTTGGAAACATGTTAGCCTATGTATGTACTGTACTGTGCATCTGTCAAATTCTATTCTGCCTCTAGAATCAGGTTTCTGTTACAGACTAATTCAAACATGTCTGTTAATGCAAATCAGTGTATCTCTGTGTAAACACTACACAAGCAATACGAGGTGGAATTTTTATGATGTGTAAGCTTATAATAGGAAAAATACAGAGGGATGTCACTCAATTGTCTGACGTCTTAGTAGGATTACATCACATGCTACCTGTGAAAATTGAATGGCCTCCATCCAACTTGAAAGATTTCAGCAGATCTCTCGTCAACGATGTTAACATTTTATAGGCCTTTTTGGGTGATAGCGTGGTATTTTTCCATGTGGTACATATATAGCTGTGGAGACATTCTGTGCACTTGCACTGTATTGTGTGTAAGAATCTATAGGGTTTTGTTTCAATAGATACGTGTTACTATTAATCCATGTGTTACTGCTGAATGATCCTATGCACTGGGTTAGTTCAATTAATGTCAACAATTTATGTTTAACATCAATTGAAACGTGAGTTCAAAGTGGGAAGAGCTTGGTTAGAAATTGATCCCTATATTAACTTTCTACTCTAGGCCTAGATAAATTGTCTAACTTGTGATAAAAATGTCAATGATAGGCCTAGATAAATTGTATAACCTAAATAAATTTGGGAGCCACATCACTATTTTATAATGACTATGGTGCTAACAAAATGCATTTGGAGTCAGGCACATGTATAAGCTGCCCTGTGGAAATATGAGTCAGATTGATGATGTGAGTAAGGGATGGGCATACGCATGTGTCACAGCATAGTGAATACAAATGACAATTCTAGTCTATGACAATTCTATATAGGTAAGATTTCGCTGGATATAGCTTAGGAATATGAAATACTTGTACACCAACGATCAGCGAAGTAGAATTGAAAATATATATTGTGACTTTATATTTACACCTATTGAATACGGCTATATGAAACCACATGCACTAAATTATGTGGTCGTTTATGTTACATCTCCATCAGAACACCGCATCTGAGCTACCAAACCTTTAAATTATTTGTTCCCATATCTATGTGATAAATATCTTAATTACCGTTTCTTAGAACGTATATACTTTATATAGCTATATCGTCAAATGTAATGCACATCTTCAACAACAGAATTTGCCATCACATTCATATAATAGACTTGTGCAGCAGTTCCAATTTCTAATAAAGCTCTACCAACTAGAAAACAGCCATTGTTGATTGACGGGCTAAATGAATAATGAAGTCCTAATGCGACTATTGATCACTGACCGGGCTAAATGAATAATGAAGTCCTAATGCGACTATTGATCACTGACCAGGATGGACAATTTCACGATTTGGTAGCCTAGCCAAGTACAGAAAATGTGTAAATGCCGAATATTAGCGTAAGTCCTATTGTAAAAGGCATTAGTCATACTATGTGTGACTGACATTAATCCTCCCTCATTAAGACTAGATGTGTGCCACTGCCAATGCAGCAACCCGATTATCTGGCAATCTGATTCAAGGATTTTTGCCAACAAGCTGCTATCCCGTGTTTTAGTGGCTCCTTATATGTATTTAAACTATTTATCAAGGAAAAATACATTATCATTGATAAAACTGTTTGTAATATTAAATATGTGTTGGTTATTTTGTGATACGCCATGTCGTTTTAAATATGCATATTTTGTCATTAATTCTCGGTAATTTCCGGCAGTGACGTCATCTTAGAGAGGCAGATTTCGTACGTCAAATGGTCGTAAAATGGTCGGTGTTGTTTCTGAATAAATAAATATTTCCTTAATCAGTTTTGTTGAAATACGAATGGCTAGTGGCATACTCTGCCGCATGTGGATGTTTAAAGAGATTGATAGGTTCAGGCATTAGCTTATTTTGTTTTCTAACAGACGTAAAGTGTGGATTACAGCATATTAGGGAGGTAATTTCTGTTGTTTACAAACAGAACACTCGAAACTTAGTCCGAACACAGCCTGAGAAGTCGCTAGCTACACGTTGTCTTACTACAATTACTGAAATATAGAAATACTGAAGCCCTACGACAATATGCTATCCCGACGATTTTTGTGGCTAAAACGGACAAAGAAACCATGCCATCTAAAATAAATTATCATCATCATGATCGACGAGGCATAAGACATTGGCTTGTTATTGCCTCGTGGATTATGTCATCTTGTTTCTTTGTTTATATGTGTTACCATGATGTGTCACTGTGATAATAAAACTACAATCTACATTAACCCGTAGGCCTACATACCAGATATAAGAATTTTTCTGATGTATAATAACAAAATTATATTCTGTTGAAAATGTTGAAAATAATTTGACTAGAAGCCATTGCTGCCTTACACAGCAATGACTTCCAGTCTAACTATTTTCAAAATATTCAACAGGTTGCCTGCATGATTGACCTAAGATTGCGATATCTGTAGCGATGTCATTGAAGCGATAATCTACTCCAGTCTGGGCCAAGATGGGCCTCTGAAGTGGCCCAGAGGAATAGATTACCGGGCTGAAAATTAGGTAATCTATTTTTTAGGCTACCCAAATTTGTCTAATTTTGGGGTCTGCATCATCATTGTTGCTGTCATCAGAAAAGCATAAATGTGTAACTATCGTAATCACCATCATTATTGCTATTGTCGTCTGCCATCTTCGCTAGTGCCAGAATTACCATTGTTACTGAATCATGGTCACCCAAAAATTACCACTGTCATCATAAGCACCATGATTGTCACCATCACCATTGTAGTGCCATCGTTATCACCATCATTGCGAATGACTCTAATCTGTCATTCAAGTATATGGCGTCATAATCAATTACATCAGTCATCACATGTAGGCTTATGTCACATCCATAATCGAGAGAAATTCTCCACCATGAAGCTGGAGTAGTCTGTCAAGTGCACAAATTGTGTCTTTGATGGATGTACTACTTAATAATCATTCTGACGATTCGATTGAAAATTTGGAAACTAATTTGACTATGGCAGCAACAGCGTTCAGTCAAATTACTTTCTAAATATTCAACAGGTTACATTGATAATGGTATTCTGGGAATTCAGAGTTCGATCGATTCCATCACAGGCAAAGCATGGGCTAAAAATGGACAGGTCATAGCTAGAAATGTATCCCTCTATTATTGGTACTCCCACCATTATCTCCATCAGAATTTGTACTGCTTTCATTTTTACTGTCGTCATTATCAGTCACAATCAACATTGTAAGCGCCATAATTGTTACTCTCATCAAGTCATTGTTGTCATTGGTACTGTCATCACCATCATTGTCAGTCATCATTCTAGTACGATATGGTCATCACAATCATTGTCACTGCCGTCGTTCTTATCATCATCATCATTGCCACCCACTTGACAGAACTTTACTATCATCATCATCACCTTCATTGTCACCATCATTATTATTGTTATTGTCAATACTAACACACATTATGATTGAGCTCATAAAATGGTGAGATATGTATTGCAACGTGGATACAGCAGATGATTAGGTGGCGCTTTGGACTTCGGGGGATTACAAAGGGAGCTCGGATTGGCTGCTCATAAACCAGTCAGTCATTCATTCTCTCTTTACTTTCACCTGGGTTCGTTCACCTTTTGCAGAGACCACCGCATATCAGAAATGAGGTCAATGCCAGTGAGTCGTGGGTGCGTGCGCTGTCAAGAAGTTTTATCCTATTATGAAGAATCATTGATTTAAGCAAAATGGATTCATTGTACCTCCGACGTCTTTTATTTCTCAAGTATTGAGCCCAATGCGGGATATTACTGTTGTGATACGTTTTATCATACTTAGAGCTATTGACTTGCTTGGTGAGTGAGTACCTCTGGGCAACAGCTACCATCCATATTATTACTAGGTGAGTCTGATCTACTTTTTGGATAATATAGGTGGCTAAGAAAAGTTGATGTGGTATATTTCAAAGACTTCATCACAAATTGGCATTATAAATCCAGGGTGATGTGAAATAATGATGTCGAAAACATGATGAACCAAGAAACAATGTAACAATGACGTCGAATATGCACATGGAATGCAGTTCTTACTTTCTATTTCTTGGGTTATAATCAGTTTCAAATTGTAAGGAATTAAGCTTATATCAAGGAAATATGCAGCAGTTATTCATGTAATTATTTGTCATATGTTTATTCATTTAACATGTTTCTTTATATTTCAGAGTGATAAATTGTAAAGGTTATGGATAATGACAAGATGCAATGTATAATCAAAGATAAAATATAAGGCCATGATATTAGGCCTGTAATAAAGTAAAGCTGAACTAAATAGCATGGATTAGCACAGATTTGACAATGTCTAACGCACCATGAAAGATTTCATATGTATATTTGCAAACCAATAAGACTATTTTTGACAATTTACCAATGAAATGACTGATTCGGTAATCTAACCAGTCATCTTAGTGGTAAATTTTCAAAAGTAGTATTCATGGTTTGCAAATGAACATTTATCAAGAGGATTGCAGAAACACGAATGGAAATATTGCAACATCTTTTAGTATATTTATTCATGTTATTGAGAGCAATACATATTGTGGTGTCAGAGCGAACTGAGTTATACAGTGTCCATTGTTGACCAAGATTCCAAAGGACTATTTTTATAAATGGACCACTGGAATGACTGGTTTGGTAAACTCATCCGTCATTCCATTCCTAATTCCTGGAGTCACGTGATTTAACGAGGGGCGGGGCTTCCCGATTGAATTAGTTCCCAGACGAGCCCAGACATGCAACCAGTTAATAATCATTACAAAATTCATTAACCTTTACACGTTTCTCCTGGATCGAAGAGATCCTCACTTAATTACCCTCATTAATCCTTGTCAAGCATCATTGAGCTATAGGGTGCTAGGAGTCACGTGATTTAACGTGGGGGCGGGGCTTCGGGATTGAATGAGTTCCCAGAGTTCCGAAAAGAGGAGTCCAGACATGTATCTTGTCAATCATACTTACACAAAGCATTAAGCTTTGTCAATCATCATTACACTGAAAACCGACAGAAAATGTGGCAGAGATCAAGGGAAAAAAGGTGTCAAAATAACAAAGGAGAGAACAAAGGAAAGAACAAAAGAAAAAGATGCGCAAAGGGGGCTAAATCGCCGCTCCTCTACTCATGACTGTAGATAGGTGTCATAGGCAGATTTGAAGTATGGTGTCCAATACTCTCATTGACGGAGCAGTGACGAAAATCCGTGAAGCACATGGATAACACACGCATTTGCTATTTATGGAAAACTAATCAAAACATTATATTACAGTGTTTATCCAAATCCCATAGCCAAGGCGGAATGACAGTTCTGTCCAGTTTGACATGATACAAGCGAACAACGTTAAGACAATGGCCTAAAGAATTCACCTTTCCAGAGTACCCATCCATCATATGACGTCATAATGAACTGCATGACATGTACAATGACATCATAATGAATGACGTCATGAATGACGTCGAGAAGTACGTCACGAACGCATATTTGATGACGGTCTATGGGCTGTTGTACAAATTGTTTGCTTTTACTATTTAATAAATATTCTGTTGAATATTTTGAAACTAATTTGACTGGGCGCTGTTGCTGCCTATGGCAGCAACAGCACCCAGTCTAATTAGTTACAAAATATTCAACAGCTTCCCTGTATAGTTTTCAGGAAATTGATAGCTAGGGCATTCTGGGATCGATCAATCCAAACACGGCGAGGTGTGGGTGGAGCTTAGCTAGTGATGGGCGGCGCGTAGCTAAAAATGGAAAGGTCCATTGGCATAGGTACTTGATGTTGTTAAATCGATACTTTTTCTCTTAAATGTGTATTCTTATTGTGAAGATATGTGGATGCCCAATGGATGTGTCTGATCTGTCGCTTAAATATATAACACGTCATAACGTCATAATAAATCATGCCACAGGTAGGCTAATGTCACAATCAAAATGCATACTGAATGATGTAACGAGCTCCGTCATGAACATATAATAGTCCATTAATTGTACGAATTGTATGTCTTTACTATATAATCATGTTGAATATTTAGAAATTGACTGTATACCATATTTCATAGGAAGCCCTTGAAGGAATGAGGGAAACAGTTTTCGAAATCGTTACGTTGAAACATAATATTTCTTTCTAATCCTGACTTCAATGACGTTGGCCTATAGACCATCTTTCTCAAGCTCAACGATCGAGCTGAATTGAGTTGAACATCTCGAGCTGGCAGTCCAACAAAATACTGGTAAGCATCTAGCCGGTAATTGATACTTCATCTAGACAGATGTTTCTGTAATGTGTTTCACTAATTTAATGGTGAACATGAAAGTATCGGCGTTTTAAGCCAGCCACTGCTCATCAGCATCAACACATATTATGCTAGTATAACAAACAATCAATCGCTATGTCTTGATATTTTCCGCTTATCGAGACTTGCATATAGCTCTAGGCTAGAGGCAACTCATTGTGATCGTTGTGGCAGGTGCTTGGGTATGCGGAAGCATGTGCGCTATGATGGAATATTATTTTTAGAAAGTAAATTGACAATTCTCTGTGTCCCATACAGCAAGCTTTCCGGGCTTGGCAGAATTAAATATTGGCATAGTTCCTAGACGTCTATTTAAACATTAAGTGCGCATATTCGCCTCCTCATCTTCTCTCACAATTCGCTTTCCGTTTTATTGGTCTATTAATTGCAGCGATGGTGAGAGAAATCTATTTTCAGAAGAACAAAAGATTACGTGCCTGGCATAGTAATATATTTCTTGCACATTTAGCTAAAAAGCAAAGCTCCAGATGGGAGCAATGCTAATTGCTGATTTTTTACATATGAATAATAAACTTCTAAATATTGATAGATCCAGAAGATATATCGTCGTACACTAATCCTATCACACCACAACGGATCTCACAAGACATAAATCGGCTACATAATTTTGGTCACAGACTAAGAGAATTGTGTAAATGCGACAACCTTTTCATATTGAATAGGAGGTCAGGAAAATATGCTGTAATTGTTATAATGCAAGCGTAATAGACTATGACCTGTCTAGACACCAACTCTTTAACCACATCCTGGATTTTAATATTTTTGATTGCTAAGATCTATTTTCCGATACACACAGTGTGTTAACGCTGACCTTGACATTGAGATCACGGTTTTGTAATCTGGGTGTAAAGAAATATTGCTGTTGCTTGATGCAGTGGCTAGCGAGAGCGCGTAGCTATATAAGAACAAAATTAGAAAAAGATTCTTGTAATTAAAAACAATTGAATACGATTGATGATCAAAGAGAGGGGCAGAGTTATATGGAAATTATGATAGCATATTATCAAAGTTGCCAAAAATTGGTCTTTCTATAGGAATGGTGATCATAAGACATTCACCCACCCCATCACAATAGTAAATGACCGCCATCTTGTAACCCCAAATTCACTTTCATATTAAATTACTATCGGTTTACTGGACACCTTTAAGTGGTCCATAGAGTGTCAGTTACGGGCAGGGTGTACAGTACAGCTCAGAAATTAGTTAACATGTTTTCAGAAGTAAATATAACGTGCTGTTGAATATTCTGAACATAGTTGGATTGATAGACATTGCTGCCTAAGGCAGCAATGTCTTCCAATCTAACTATGTTCAAAATTTTCAACAGAACATTTCTTAAATCATGTTCAAAATTTACTAACTAACTTGTTTCTCTTTTTGTTTTTGGAAACATGTTAATTTATTTATGATCTGCCATTTACTGTGCATTTGTCAAATTCGGTCTCCAAAATGCCACTATGACATATGAATAGAACTGACCGTAGACGGACCTATCAAGATATATGCCATTGAGATATTTGAGAGACAGAACAGACTCAGCCTCACTGCATACCAAATAGCATTAGTGGTATTCATATATACAGAAACCTAATTGCATCGCAGAACATAATAGTACATGTCACAAGACGAACGGCGCCACAGTTCAGAAGCGGCGTCGAATGTAATGTTCAAAGTGAAATTTGGCTTAGTATCATATATTCTTAAGCTCTTAGTCTATGAGTAGCAGTAGATGTGTGCTGAGAGGAACCACGTTTCTGGTTATAGTAGTTCCATGGATGAACGGAATCGCCCTCGTATTGGTGATTTAAGAATACGGGCAAATATATACATACTAAGTCGTCATTCTCCACACCGCCTCAGCAGCACAAGCCTGGCAAGCTCTATCGTGCACATGCGTAGTGTGCGTTTTACGTACTTAGTCGTTTTTAGTCATGAATTCCGCCAGGACTATGTGCGCTGGTCTATAGAACCGTACTACACTATGGTAACAAAATACATTTGGAGTCAGGTACCTGTATACGCTGCCTTGACGAAATATGAGCCAGATTCCTGATGTAACTAAGGGATAGGCGTAAGCATGTTTCACAGCACAGCGAATACAAATGAGAATCCTAGTCTATGACAATTCTATATAGGTAAGATTTCGCTGAATATAGCTTAGGAATATGAATAACTTGTGCATCAACACTCAGCTAAGTAGATTTCAAAATATCTATTGTGGCTTCATATTTACACTTATTGAATATGGCTACATGAAACCACAAGCAAAATTGTGTGGTTGTTTATGTTTTATCCTCATCGGAACACCGTATCTGAGCTACCAAACCTTTAAATTGGTTGTTTCTATACATATATGATAAATATCTTAATAACGGCTTCTTAGACTGTATATATCTTATATAACTGAAACGTCAAATGTAATGCATTTCAGCAACAAAATCTACAATCCCATTCATATAATAGACTTGTGTAGCAATATGATGTTCTAATAAAGCTACGCCAACCAGGAAATATGTATATCAGTCTAGAGAGTGAACCATACAAGTGTTGATTGAAGAGGTAAATAAATAAAGAAGTGGTAATGCAACTATTGATCATAGACCAAATAAATGTCACGATTTGATAGCCTACCTAAGTCCATAAAATGTGTAAATTCCCCAATATTGGTGTAAGCCCTATTGTAAAAGGTTCACTGTCTAGACTGATATACATATTTCCTGGTTGGCGTTGCTTTGTTAGAACATCATACTAGGCGTAACTGACATTAAGCCTCTCTCATTAAGACTAGTTCTCTGCCACTGCCAATGCATCAGCCCAATTATATAGCAATTTGATTAAAACTCCATCCATTCAATGGCAAATGATAGACTCGAGACTATTCTGAGTTAAAGAAATTTGGTAAACATAGCGTATCAGTTGTGTCCTGTCTGTTGAATATATGCATAAGATACAAGGAATGTATTGCAATAACGCAGATTGGTGGTGCTAACTCAATTACTGTAGATTCTTATTGCCATTGGAAGATACAAGAAATATTCAGAACGAAACATAATAACAGCTATAAATATCCATATCCATTAATACTAATGGATTGCAAGTAGAGCTATTTATCCAATATATACATGTACAGGTGAGCTCATTTCAACCAAGTTAAAAAGTACAAACTATGTCACTAAAATGGGTATAATTATAATCTTAAATGGTACCATAGGCTCCCTTGTAATATATCCATTGGACTTGTCTTTTCAAAGGAAGTTCAAGAACGAAGAATGGTATCTCTGATTTCAAATCGTGAGACCTTTACCTTACCAAACAAAAATGCATCTACTAATATTCCAATTGAACATGTCTGTTCCATATTGGCCTGTCTATCAAAGATGAAATCCAAATCGGATCATATTTCTTTGCTGACAAATTTCTAAATGGTGTAGCGTGTTATGAATTGCCGAAATCTTGGGAAAATCAGATAAAAGCTGTGACGACATGGGCAGTTCATAATTCTATTCGTCAGCATGCTGTCCAATAGCAAATCATGTCATCTTATGTTTGTTAAGATGCAAGTCGATTGGAGATGAGTTAATGCGACTAAAAAATTATGACGAAGAAAAATAAGAATTTGGATAAATGATCCATAACCTTGAGTGACGGTGACAATAACATTCTGATGAATACTTAGAGAAGTAAGGTTAAGCATGGCATGGCAGATCAGAGACCTTACACATTCACAATGTCATTATGTCCTCTTTATCTGATAGACGATAGTATTACATACTCATCAGATCTAATGGCTGACCATAAAGTTGGCTATGTATTGATAACTGTCACTATCGTAAGTTAATCATTTTACTGCAGAGGTAGAGGTTCATAATTTTGCAGATGCATATGGAATGGCTGCTAATGTATGCTTTGAAAACAGAAATAAAATAAGCTGGCTTACAGCAATATGGTTCTTAACATGAACTTCATTTAGCTGGTAAGAATGTGTTTAGAGACACAGCCATACAAATTCATCCGGCTATCGAATCAGAATTCTGAACAGTAAATAGCATATCAAGGACGTCTCTCTCCGGCGCCACATAGTTAAATATACCAGACATCCTGCATCAGCCCTTATGTGGAGAAGCTGTTGAATGGTTTGAACAACAGATCCCAATTAATCATAGGATGAGCCCCATGACATTAACAATGGAAATAAGGAGATTTGATTAAACGTTGTAATGTTATGAATTAATGTGTATTCGAGGGCAATTTAGTTAAAGGTTGTTGCTGCATAGCAGACAACTACTTTTAATATATTCAGCAGTCATTAGAAGTTATAGATTTGAAATATAGTAATATTCAGCAGTTGTTGGAGATCGTGAATTGACAATATAAATTGAAACGTGACTAACCGACACAGTTGATGACGTAAGCAGACTGGTATTCTATCGTGGGCTGGTTCAACACTACCTGGTGATGAATCAGTCAGTACGTGTGCCTAGCACAATATAATCCCCGACATTCCCTATTGGTACAGAATGGACAAGACATGGGCATTGGAGTGTTTTACAAGTATTCATAACAGATCTGCCCATTTCAAATACAGCTGCTATCATGGTCATGTAATTTGAGACAGTCCAAATGGTAGTATTTCATGGATGAAGTAACTGTCGATGAACGTTTGCGGATTTCTCCACGTGGGCGCATCGAGTATTCTCTCCTCAACTCCCTTTGCTGCTCTGAACGTAGCTAGAATTAATTATTTGCACACGGCCATGGTGCTATGCATTTCAATAGTACTGGTGTACTGATATTGATATTTCATTGATTAAGAAACAGCACTGAAATTTGGAATTTCGTAAGATTGCTTTGGCAAGTTACTGTTTCACGCAGTTTGTAAATAATTCACGAATCGAACGCAGATGTGAACAGAATAACAATACTTTTTGAAACAGCGGAGATAAGTGGGACAGATGTATGCCAGATTTTGGACGAACATGGAATGGTGTCTATAGATATTGTCTTCATTGATTTTGATAGTCTAGGGTGTACCTTTCTCAAATATGAACGATGGCTGCCCGCGACCCTTTGAGCATTTTGAGAAATTCTAGATGGTGGTCAAGAGGTGAAACACTTTTTGGGCAGCATAGGAATTGTTAGTATACGGTCTAGATTTAGTCTGTTTATAGCCTAACCTTATTTATCAGGAAACTTGGCTGTACATGACAACGCCATATGTTCCTTGGTCTACAGTAACGACATCTTGGTGGTCCATGGTCTCTGCAGATCTAAGCCAATGTTCCAATGAGAACCTATATGTAAACCACGAGTTTGTTCATTGATAGATACCTAAATCGAGCTGGGAGAAACAACCAGCCCTTACTGTGAATCTTAGATCAGTCAGATAGGCCGGACAATTCATCATAAATATCGTTTATTCACCATCAGCCAGACGAGGCGAGCGAATTGCATTTCATTCCATCTTACCATCGCCAGACGTTGTCGCAGCCACACAAAAGTCTGGATAGTAGGGACATCTTCACCACCACAATCAGATTCGAAGTCATAATCTGTTTGATCAACCACACGCCTGAAATGGTGGGGGCGCAACTCGTCAACATGTCTAGAATGCTTACTATGCCGTCTTGATGCAAACAAATGTTCAGAAAGCTTTCTATGCCGTCTTGATGCAAACAATTATCCAGAATGCTTTCTATGCCTTGTTGATGCAAACAAATGTCCAGAATGCTTTATATGCCGTCTTGATGCAAACAAATGTCCAGAATGCTTTCTATGCCGTCGTGATGGAAACAAATGTTCAGAATACTTTCTATGCCGTCTTGATGCAAACAAATGTCCAGAATGCTTTATATGCTGTCGTGATGCAAACAAATGTTCAGAATGCTTTCTATGCCGTCTTGATGCATACAAACGTCCAGAATGCTGTCTATGCCATCTGGATACAAACAAATTTCCAGAATGCTTACTATGCCATATTGGTGCAAACAAATGTCCAGAATGCTTTCTATGCGGTGTTGGTGCAAACAAATGTCCAGAATGCTTTCTAAGCCGTCTTGATGCAAACAAATGTTCAGAATGCTTTCTATGCCGTCTTGATGCAAACAAATGTCCAGAATGCTTTCTATGCCGTCTTGATGCAAACAAATGTTCAGAATGCTTTCTATGCCGTCTTGATGTAAACAAATGTCGAGAATGCTTTCTATGTCGACTTGACACAAACTAGTGTCTAGAATGCTTTCCATGCCGGCTTGATGCAAACAAATGTCCAGAATGCTTTATATGTCGACTTGACACAAACTAGTGTCTAGAATGCTTTCTATGCCGTCTTGATGCAAACAAATGTCCAGAATGCTTTCTATGTCGACTTGACACAAACTAGTGTCTAGAATGCTTTCTCTGCCGTCTTTATGCAAACACATGTCCATAATGCTTTCTATGTGGTGTTGGGGCAAACAAATGTTCAGAAAGCTTTCTATGCCGTCTTGATGCAAACACATCTCCAGAATGCTTTCTATGCAGTCTTGATGCAAACAAATGTCCAGAATGCTTTCTATGCCGTCTTGACACAAACTAGTGTCTAGAATGCTTTCTATGTCGTCGTTGATGCAAACAAATGTTCAGAATGCTTTCTATGTCGACTTGACACAAACTAGTGTCTAGAATGCTTTCTATGCCGTCTTGATGCAAACAAATGTTCAGAATGCTTACTATGCCATCTTGGTGCAAACAAATGTCCAGAGTGCTTTCTATGCCGTCTTCATGCAAACAAATGTTCAGAATGCTTTCTATGCCGTCTTGACACAAACTAGTGTGTAGAATACTTTATATGCCATCTTGATGCAAACAAATGTTCAGAATGCTTACTAAGCCATCTTGGTGCAAACAAATGTCCAGAATGCTTTCTATGCCGTCTTGATGCAAACAAATGTTCAGAATACCTTCTATGCCGTCTTGGCGCAAACAAATGTTCAGAATGCTTCCTATGCCATCTTTATGCAAACACATGTCCAGAATGCTTTCTATGTAGTCTTGATACAAATAAATGTCGAGAATCTGTCTATGTCATCTTGATGCGAGTTTCCATTTAATCCTTGCACACATACGGACAAGAAATGACCAATTCTTTATGGTCTAAGGAATATTCTCCAGAATATTTTGACATTAATTTGACCAGGAGCTGTTGCTGCCCTGCAACATGTGTCAACCAAATTAGTTTTAAAATATTCAACATGTCCCTCTATAGTTCTTCTTGAAGTTAAGACACTGGGATTTCGATGCTTAAATGGTTACGGGCTTTCTTGCTGAAGAACGTTGCTGTTTTATCTAGAAACAGATTATAGCAATGCAGCGTTAAGAATTATTGTCATTTAAGAAGCAAGATGCTTACTGGGCTGGTACAGGGCGAACACCGGCCCAATTAGTCCTGGTGTTGACCCAGTTCCGGTCCAGTAACTTGCGTTGTCATGGATGGAGCTGGCAGTTTAAACTTAATCAAATTACTTTAAAAATCTCCAACATAATAGGTTTGCATTGTAACAATTGCATTGTATCTGATGTATAGTTTTAAAATGTTTAATAATCGAAAGTATGTCCTTAATCAGATGTATGGTTTATAAGCTGAATCATTCGTGTCTCCTGAGATCTCCCTCGTCAGATCGGGAAAAGTATCTCCTTGGTGATGAGAGGGACCATTTACATTACAATTTGAGGCGCAGTGGGCGTATTATGCCCTATTAGGGAATTTAGCCTGCAACTTTATATTCACGAAGTTTACTTCGTCCCCATTCTGCTACATTAAGCAAGTATTTGAGCATGTCACTTAACTCTGTGTTGCTCCACTTAACCGAGCTGTAAATAGGTACGTGTGACGACATAGCGTCTCTGCGCGCCGTATGTGGCTGCCAGGATTTGACTGTCAAATGAACAGGGGATGATATGTATAGTGCTTACAGGATGCAATTGCATGGAGTTCAGCGCAATATAAATGCACTGTCTTTCAGCCAGAATCGGGGTAGGTGAGGGGTGGCAACATGTTATTCAATTCAGAAATGATGCTTATAGGAACTTGACATTGAAACCCTGATGAGATGCCTAACTTTGACTAAATATAAATAAACCTAAATTGAGCATATGACAAGCCAGGTTAAGAACCATTAGTTTATTATTTTATTAGCCAGATATGCTGCATAATCTTGCTTAGATGTTAAGTAATCTTATTCTAGCATAAATCACATGGCATCCTAACAGGAATGCTTTGAGTAAGATATTTATTAAACCAATAATATGCTAAGATATATACAAGACAATATAAGCAGTGTATTTTGCACACAAAAAATTCATAGAGTCAGCTCTGCACTATTATTAAGACAATGGAGACAATGTGTAGTGTGTTGCTATGGAAAGAGCTGTTACTAAAGAAAATATCGTCTGCTTGACATTATATACAATTATTTACAGGTGTATGATGTTCATATAAATAAGTCTTAAATTGATAACAGGTGTGGTTTTTTCCATTATGTGCAATCTAAATATAATGCTTAGTTATATTTCATCCTTCGAAATTAGTATATATTCAATTTCGTACCAGTTTTCGCATACGGGAAACAGCATATTTTGACTGGATGTCTAGAGAATATCATCATTTGTCCAAATGTAGAGACTTTGCCTTATAAACATAAGTACCACGGTTCGAATCCAGGCTAATATTGAATACAATGTAGTTCGTAAAAATTGTTTGACAATAATATCGTTTATATATCTAGTCATTTCGAATCGATACACTGTTACTATGCACATTTTAGTTTAGGTACTTCGGTTGATATCATATGCATTTCTTATGACTTTGTTAGTTTTAGTTTTCATTTCTATTATGTTATTTTTTCTTAATACTTTCCCGGCAAATGCAGTGTCCAAAGAGATTTAAAATTAAGGCATTTTAATATATTTATCAACCAGACCGTGTGTGGCATCTAACCAGATCTTCCTCTTGATTTATCGGCTCTACACTATGATTAAGACAATGGAGACAATTTTTAGTGTGTTGCTATGGAAAGAGCTGTTACTAAAGAAAATATCGTCTGCTTGACATTATATGCAATTATTTACAGGTGTATGATGTTCATATAAATAAGTCTTAAATTGATAACAGGTTGTTTTTTATTTTCGCTATGTGCAATCTAAATATTATGCTGAGTTATATTTCATCCTTCAAAAGTAGTATATATTCAATTTCGTACCCGTTTTCGCATACGGGAAACAGCACATTTTGACTGGATTTCTAGAGAATATCATCATTGGTCCAAATGTAGAGACTTTGATTTATAAACATAAGTACCACGGTTGGAGTGAGTGAGTGAGTGAGTGAGTGGGTGAGTGGGTGAGTGGGTGAGTGAGTGGGTGGGTGGGTGGGTGGGCGGGTGGGTGGGTGGGCGGGCGGGCGGGCGAGCGAGCGAGCGAGCGCGCACGCATTTGTGTGTGTGTGTGTGTGTTTGTGTGTGTGTGGGTGGCGCCCTGGGTGTTTGTGTGGCACTGTGGTCTGTGGGTGTATCACAGTATATGGGTGTGTGTGTAAGTTGCTGGGTGGGTGGGTGGGTGGGCGGGTGCAGGCACTGCATGGCTGTCTGATTGTTTGTTTGACAGACGGCCTGCTAATTTTTTACCAATTTAAGTGTAAGCAAAAACCAAATGGGTATTTTTAAACAAATTATTTTGAAAGTTTAATGACCATAGCAACTGTCACATTACATGCCCTTTACACCGGCCGATTTACATGTGACTAACTGAAGTGAGTAAGTTTCATACTTAGCTCAACAGTTCATTTTGGTCATTACATGCCTATTTTGGTGTCTATCAGAAGTCATCTTTTATATTCCATCAAATATCAGTTGGGATCAAATAAATCATCTTCATGAAATATATGACTTACATGTACTGTCATGTATCCAAATTACTTTTTAATTGTCTGATCATCAATCATCATTATCATCATCATGTTACATTCATCATCATCATCATCATCATCATCATCATCATCATCATCATCATCATCATCATCATTCTGAACTATAGTGATAGTGTAACCTGATGCAAGCCATTTCAGCCATAGCAACAGATGACACAAATCTAAATCTATTAACTTATATTAGTAGCAATAGTATCGGTATTAATGCAATAGGGAAATAAAAATTTGCAATTGCATCCTTAGGTGACCGGAAAATTTTCTTGGAAAATACGTTGGTAAATTTTCCGGAAATTTTTCTTTTGGGAAAATCTTCCGACTCACAGCAATAGGGACTAACCAGATCTTCCTCTTGATTTATCAAGACGGAGTTGCTGTACCAAAGGCATGACATAATAGCATGGTTAAAAGCTACATAATTAAGATCATCGATACGAGTAAAGGTGTTAAATGCAAAATAGTTGATACGCTAGTTTACATTTAGAAAACAATGTTGATGTTTATACTGTTGAAGATTTATCAGACAGTTTTAGCCTGAAAGACATTGTTTAATAAGTTTAGATTAGTTTGCCAATAAGTACATGATATTTTAGTTTTTAATTTTTTCATTGATGTTGGTTAAATTCTCCTTATAAAAATATTTTAAAAGTGAATACATCAATAGGTTTACCCTTTATCGTAAGTACATCGTCAGTATGGCTTCGTGACAGGCTGATATCCTGTCAAACGTGTCCATAACAGGCATTGAAGCCATAGCACATCTGGATAACAGACGGCATTTGCTGTGGAAAACTAATCGAAAAAGCATGATTTTTATCTAAATTCCTTGGCTAAGACGGAATGACAGTTTTCTTCGTTCTGATATGATCCAACCAGACAACGTTAAACCACATTTCATTGTCATGTCTAACGATTTCTAGATCGCACTGCGAATTCAATCGGTTTCAGAAATCTGCCATGTATAAAAAGGGGATACTCTCTTGTCACATATCGGCAACGTCTTTGAAGTTGTAGTCCTGTCTTGTTGAAGCACAATGGATGGATCCTGTGTATGAATGATTACTGCATTCTGCGGCTGTAGTAGTAGAAACATCATACAGCTGCAATCAGTCCTTCTTCGCTTTTGACCACTGTGTCTTGTCCTCAGCCGAAATCCTTACCTTCCTCAGGTCCATTATTGACTTGAGTGTACAGAGTCCTGCTTTCTTGAGGTCACCTCGTAGCACGCTTCGCAGATTTATGCAATGACGAATGGCGAATTCCAAGGCTCTATCTGCTGGTGCCTCTTCTGTTATCCATAGCACATTGCCAAACATGGACCATCTTCGCTGGGCGACTTTTACAGACAGCGGCGACATATTACACATCTTGTATAGTGCATCGTTGGAAATTATGCTGTCTGGCCATCGGTGTCCAGTGATGGTGCGTAGGTGTTTGCGGTGGCAGGCATCGAGTTTGTCTAGAGCTGCCTTTGGAGCTGCCGAGCTGTTACAGTTATACAGCATCAAGGATGCGCAGATTGCATTGTATAAACATAGCCTCTTTATCAATGGCATCTTTGGTCTACGAATCCATATCTTCCAGAAAGACTGGAAAGCTATGTTCCCCATGACGTAGCGTGCAGAAATGTTAGCAGTACTGCAAAGCAGTGAGCCCAGGATTTTACTTTTCCTCCATGGTCCACCGCCACGAAGTGGGTCGTCATTTTCTATAGTTTCATGCTTTGTCGATAGGTACGTGTGGGTGAACTCTGTTTTGGATTCATTCATAAAGAGATTCTCAATTTTAGTTTGCTTGCAGCTTTCGGGAGACGTTCGTCAAGGGGTTTCTTTTCCTCGTCTATGAAGTATTGACACTGGGGAGGGGGGGGGGGGGTCTTGTGGAACTTTCCCGCACATATTTCAATGCGGCAGCAAGGTAGCAGGTGAAACGCACCGGAGATAGACCATCTTCCTGTTGGGAGCCGATTGATGTCTCAAACTTTACAGACTTCACTGACCTGACTCGTACTCTCAGCTTGGTGTCTGCAAGCAGTAGTCTCACTAGTCGTAGCTCATCTTCATTGCAACTGGCCTGGCGTAGTACATCTAGGATCTTTGAGCGTTTAATTGTATCGAAGGCTCGTGACATGTCAATGCCCATTTTGTGGAAGTCCCAGTGTTTGGCACAAGAATGCGTTGAGCCCATACAATGTATGCGCAGCTGCGTCCACGTTTGACGCCACTTTGACATGATCTGGTGAAGTAATCGATCTTGTCTCGGATGCGGCATAGAGTAACATTGGCTATGATTTTCCGTATGCTGTTGAGGAGCACAATGGGCCACAGATTGGCTGGGGACCTCGGTGGTTTCTTGGGCTTGGGTAGTGTGATAAGGGTGCCATGGCCTACAGCGTCGATGGAAAGGTGGTGCATAAAAGCTGCATTGACTAGGTGCGTGATCGGTTTTGAGATAATGTCACTTGCATATTTGAATAGTTCATTGCTCATGCTATCAGGTCCCGATGCACGTCCATTTTTTCAGGGCTTTAAGTGCCTTCCCAACTTCTGCTGCTTTAGTTGGTGTTAGTAATGGCCTGGGGTTTCCTGAGAACGTATGCAAGGGTTCATCATCGTTGTTAGTGAACTGTTCCTTGAACCATTCTCGGATCGCCTGCTTTTCCCTGGTCAGTCCCGATAAAGTGTCCTTCAGAGTTGCACAGTAAGTGATGGTGTGTAGTCAGTAACTCTCAGGGCTCGGGCTGCCTGAAACATTTTGTGACAGTCATCCGTGGCAGTGATTTCATCTGCTAGCGAGTCTGCCTGTTGAATAGCAAGATCTTATAAGCATTCGCTAATGTGGCGCAGAATAATATTGCTCTCCCGACGTAGTTTGGTGTGGTCTTCACTTTGGCCACTTTGATAGATGCACAGCCATAACGCTTTCTGCTCTGCTGACAGTTTTACTACTAGAGGGTCGTCAGTATACCTAGTTTGGTTGTTTTTAAGAACACCTATGGTTCTGGTAGCGGATGATTCCATAAATTTCAATATTTTGGTTAGGGCTTCGTTTGAATCGGAGCTGACATCGATGTTAGCTAGCTGCTCCCCGAGGGCTTTTTTGTGTGTCAGTGTCGCTGATGAGCTTGGGTAGGTTGTAGGTGATTCTACCCTCTTGCCTGGTATGGTGTTCATATATTAGTTAGTGATCGTTTATCTGAAGGTGTGTAATGACTAGCTTATGGTCAGAATTGAGGTCTGTGCCTCCATATGAACGAGCGTTCCGGAGTAAGGGTTTTGCTTCTGTCTTGCATAGTATGAAGTCTATTTGGTTGAAAACAGTTGTTGTAGCCTTAGAACCTTTTGGGGCTTTGCGATCAGCAATGTGTCCAGTCCATGTTGTCCGGTGACGGCATGTGTGTTTGAAAGCCGTATTTGTGACAAATAGGTCATTGGAACTAAGGAATGCCACCAGTGCATCGCCATTGCTGTTACGTGTGCCCTCTCCATGGCATCACATGCATAAGCCAAGTCCTGAACTTTTGTCCGCAATTCAGAGTTTACTATAAGGTAGGCTGGTGGATATTTTGAAAGCTGGATTGCCTGGAAGCCGACACTGTCTAAGGTAGCAACCGCTTATGGCCAAAATGGATTTTTGAGATGTTTAACAGCTGATCTATGACTAAGCTGACAAGGAGTTATTGCTGCCCATATTCCCTCTTAGCCAAATTAGAACTATTTTAGCCAATGTTTTTGCAATGACAACAATCCATCACCGCCAGCTAACCATAGCTCAGCTCCACCTATTATTTACTCCTTCATGTCTATTTTTACAAAGTTGTCCAAGATTATCTTTGTTGTGTGTTAATTATTCTATCCACTGCATTATCTCAACGTTATGCGATAACTTGTATAGGTACTCTATATATATCATCTCCACCAGGTAACTCTAGCTAAGCTCCACCTACTATTTTGCGTGTGCTGAAATAGATTTATATATTTTGAGTCTTTAGCTTCCAGAATCCCAATTTCAAAGTAACTTTATAGGGAAGCCGGTGAATATTCTGAAAACTGGGTTGCCAGGAAGCTGTTGCTGCCTAAGGCAACAGCAGCCGTCAGTCAGATTAGTATCTAGATATTCAACAGCTAGGCTGATGGAGTGTCTGGCGAAAGCATTAACACTATTTTTCCACAATTGCTGCTATCAAACATCAATACAGTTACCATGCCAAGATGAGGAAGCCACTCCGTAGTCCATTGACTACCTAGACCTGGGTGTCATCTATCGTTTCTCTTCGTTCTCCAATCTTCCCCTGCCAAACCCTAATGCCTGCCATGTTCCCTTGCTTAACCTGTAGGAAACCAGTAAAAATAGAACCACAGAGCACTATTATGCGATTTATGTAATACCTGGATTCACTTGAAATGCTCCAAGCTCAAAATTTCTGACTACACCCATCTGGAAACCAATAACAAATCATGGTGGTGCATCAACTGCAACAAATCACTGTTCCCCTTTAATCACTATGACAATGATACATACTATATGCTTGCAATTCTAAATCCACATTGCAAATACAACCATATGGAACACATGGACTAGCAAATTATAAACCCATTTACACTAAATGCATGCAAAACAAACCTGACTGACAACAGAACAGACCTAAACATAACACCACCATCATGTGACTACATTCTACAAAAACCATTCAATGACAATGTAATAGCATCTAAGGAACATGTCACCTTTTCACTCTTACATGCCAACATACGATCACTCCTGAAGAACATTGACAGGTTAAGCTGCCTTCTAGAACTGAGTGCACATGAATTTGGAATTATTGGAATTACTGAGACATGGCTAAAAGAACTTCACCTACTAACCTAGTAGATATAAAAATATTACACGTGTATTGAAAAGCACAGAAAACTTAAAAAGGTGGTGGTGTAGGCATGTACATCGCGGATAATATTGAGTACAATGAGCGTGAGGATCTTTCCGTTCTGGACTAAAATTTTGAATCCTTGTTTATAAAAATCCCAACAGAAAAAGGAAAAAATAAAATAATAGGCACTATCTATAGTGCACCAAACAGCGATAAAAGAAAATTTATTGACCTACTAGGAGCAACTTTAGATGATATTCAAAAAGAAAACAAAACGGTCTACCTCATGGGTGATTTCAATATTGACCTGATGGAACAAAACTGCTCTCATTCACAAAGTTTTACAAATTTGCAAAATACACATTCCTTTTATCCAAACATAACTAAGCCGACCAGAATTACTGAGAGTTCAGCTAGAACTATTGATAATATATTCAGTAATAATATCAGTTTCATCAACAAAACACATTCAGGAATTTTCGTGACAGACACATCAGATCACCTACCAATTGTTATCCTCGAAAAACAGGCAAACTACAGTAGACCATTTAAAAATGAAAAGATTAAGTGTAGAGAAATGAATCAGGTCAACATTGAAAAATTTAAAAAGGCCATGTCTGAGGTAGACTGGAATGAAGTGATAGAGTCATGTGATGATGCCTACACCAAGCTCCACAACATATGCAGTAACATCTTTGAGCACAGTCTTCCCATAAAAGAAAAGAAATTATTCAAGCACAACCCCACTACGCCATGGCTGACAAGAGGATTGATATCTGCCTATCATAAAAAACAGCAACTTTATTTGACATTTATAAAATGTCAAACAAAGTATAATGAGACAAAGTTTAAAAAATATAGAAATAAGTTGGACCAAATAATAAAAACATCAAAAAAGAACTATTATCAGAATAAATTTGAGCAATCCAAAAATGATATAAATGAAACATGGAAAATCCTAAAATCACTTTTGAATAAAAACAATAGAAAAGCACAACAGACCCAGTTTCTCTACAATAATAAGGTAATCACGGATAACAATGAAATTGCAAACAGTTTCAATAAATATTTTGTTAACATAGGTCCAGATCTCTCAAAGAAAATCATATCTACATCAGAAATTAAATACAGTGATTACCTCACAAATACTTCCGCTTATCAATCCTCTTCATTTTTTGCTTATCCTGTTAACAATGAAGAAATCTTCACTATACTTAATTCACTTAATCCTGCCAAAAGTGCCGGCGTAGATGGGTTTAAATGGAGCATATTTAAATACTGCATATTTGATTTACTAACGCCATTCAACCATATCTGCAATCAATCACTAATACAAGGCATATTTCCATCAAAACTAAAATCTGCATGTGTCACTCCAATATTTAAAGCAAAAGACTCGGCCAACTTCATAAATTACAGCCCTGTCTCAATACTTCCACTTTTCTCTAAATTAATGGAGCGATTAATGTAGAATAGATTAATCAATTATCTAGAAGAAAAAAAGGAAATTTTATATGCTTCACAGCATGGATTCCGCCAGAAACACTCAACAATGCTCGCACTAGTTGAAATGACAGAAAAAATAATTGAATCAATTGAAAAGAAAGAACATATACTGGGCATCTTTTTGGACCTTTCTAAAGCTTTTGATACTATCAATCACAATATATGATTAGGAAAACTTGCCTATTACGGAATCCGAGGATGTGCACTTGCCTGGTTTCAGAGCTATTTAATTTATAGAACACAATGCATGCTATTTAATGCAACCTGCTCTGAAAACAGGAAATTAACCTGTGGTGTTCCTCAGGGGTCAATTATCGGCCCTCTGCTGTTTTTACTCTATATGAATGACTTGCCCAAAATTTGCCACAATTTGTCCCTAATACTCTTTGCCGATGACACCAATGCCTTTTGCTCAGCCAAAAACTTAGATATATTATACGAAAGAGTAAAGAAATGGAAGAAGTTATTAACTGGTTCAAAGTAAACAAGCTATCATTAAATGTTGGCAAAACAAACTACATGCTATTTTCAAAGTCTAGACAATCAAGAAACAATAGTATTCAAAAATCTATTTTAATAAAAAAGAAATTGAAGAAGCTCCTTCTGCTAAATTCTTAGGGGTTTATTTAGACAAGAACCTGACCTGGGGCAAACAAATTGAGGTAGTCACAGCTAAAGTAGCAAAAGGCATGGGGGGGGGGGGGGTCATTCAAAGACTAAAGCCATACCTAACACAAGCGACCATTAAAACTACGTATTCCACATTGATCCTTCCACACCTAACATACTGCAATGCCATCTGGACTAACACACAAAAAGCTAAATTAACAAAATTGCAAATCATGCAGAAAAAATGCATTAAAATGTTCTCAAAAACAGCAAAGGCTCAAAACATCTTCAAAACACAAAAACCTCTTAAACTCACAGACATAGGCAAGTTACAGATGATCAACATTTCCAGAGCCTTTCATCACAAAATCCTACCTAAATCTATAACCCACAGCTTTGCAACCAACATCGAAATCCACACATATAACACTAGGAACAAACATGATCTCCACATTAGATACACACGAACAGACACAGGGAAACGTAGAATTTCAGTTGGTGTCGGTGTCGTCAAAGCGTGGAATAGTATAGATAAACACACACTAAAATCATACAAAGACATAATTAAAACTAGCATACTCAATACATACTAGATCTGGAAAACACAATGCCAAGATAACTAAGATCACACACTCCTGTATCATTGCCTTAGCTACTATCATAACAACCACCCACCCCCCACTCTACTACTATTACTACTACTACTGATACTACTACTACTACTGCTACTACTACTACTACTACTACTACTACTACTACTACTACTACTACACCATAATGCACTATTACAGCTATCGTGACCACTGCTTCCTTCAATCTGACGTACCTCAACAAGTGCTACTACTAAATAGCAACCTATGGGTTGAGCTGGGGTAATTGGCATGCATGACCCCCATCCCCCTTCCTTCCCCCCCCCCCCCTCCAAATATAAATCTCCAATCTCAATAACTAAAAGGAAAAACATAGATGTATTGTATCGTGTGTTCTTTTTTCTATGTCTACTTAGCTCAGTACCGTATCTGTACATTCACAAGTATGTCTCACATTCTATGCTAAGATGTGTGTATAATTGTATATGTATGTTTAATGGTAAGTGTTCGCCACCACTATAGGCAATGCCTTCGGCGGACAACCTGTATTGAGAGTATGTAAATTGGTATCCAAGAAGTAAATAAATAATATTGAATCTTGAATCTTGAATCTACCCAGCTTGGAGTTGAAATCTCCCCACATGAAAAGTTGTAATCTAGCTGGGATTGTAATGGCGGAGCTCAGTTCTGCATATAAGTAATCTAATATTGCTGGATTCTCTTTGGCTTTTTCGGTAGTTGGGCCGTTTGCGTTGCCAATTCGACACTTAGTGGTGGTGTGTTTTCGCATTTGTATAGCCTGATCGATGAATGGCAAGCGATCACTGACGTATCCAAAACTAATGATATGATTCAAGACCCTTGGTCCGATTACGAAGCCTACGCCCCGGTATGTGGCCTGTTTTTTCTCCATGAGCACTAGCTTATGGCCTGTCTGTGAGCACTAGCCTATGGCCTGTCTGTAGTTGCTGCTCTGACTGTTTAGCTACTTCAGTTTCTTGAATGCATATCGATGTCATAGTGTTCACAGTCTGCACCTAAGGTTTGCTTCTTTGATGTTGCACTCAGACCACGTACATTCCATGTAGCTATGGTAAGCTCCTGGGAAGATTGTGTCGTCCGAGGATGTCGGGCACAGTTTCTTGTTTGAAGAAAGGTAGAAATAATCAGAGTTGACTCTGTATGTGGATGTCAGCCCGCAATCCTTGATGACTTAGTTTCCCAACAAAGTTGGTACTTACGGAGGAGACCGGCGTGAAGATGTCATCTTTCTCCCCTATCCGTCACTTAATTATATAATGTCATAGGGTCATAATAACTCACCTCACTGGTATGCTGATGTCACATGCAAAATGCATAATGAATGGTGTAGAGAGATCCGAACATGTAATAGTCCATAAAGTGTACGAATATAGTGTGTTCGTTACTATATAATCAACACTCTGTTGAATATGTTGAAACTAATTTGACTGGATAATGTTGCTGTCAGCAACTGCATACAATCAAATTAGTTTCAGAATATTCAGCAGTTTACCTGTACAGTTCACTTGAATTCTGGGAATCAAGGATTCCAAGATTATAAATTGATTGAAGGCATCGGAAGTGCTAGAGTCGGTCTAGAGGTTTAGGAAATAGCACTACTTATATATTTCAAAAAAGTACTTCACACTTTATAAACAGTTGTTCTTGTGCGTATGTACAATACTCAGACAATCGGTTCAGTGATGGTTGTTAATACGTTATATACCCAAAGGGTTGGATATAGTTGGATTTTTAACTGATGTGTTTAAAAGACGTTGTTGTAGATCGTTGCTGTATAAAAAGACAACATCTTTCAGATGCATCCTTGAACATACAGTTTATTGGTTGCAATGGAAATGATGAAGGTATTAAATAATGAAAGAAAGAGAAGAAAATTAGCATATATATATATATATATATATATACCTATGTTTAACTCTTTGAATCGAAAGGCCAAGTACCAAACCCCCTTTACAATTTGATATTGTTGAATATTATGAAACTAATTTGACTCGGGGATGTTGCTGCATATATGGCAGCAGACAGCAATATGTCCTTGTCAAATTAGTTTCAAAATAATCAAATGCTGGCGTGTATAATAACCCTGAAATTGAGATTCTGGCAACTCAGGGTTCAAAGGGTTAATAAACGCATGATTTATCAGTAAGAAGAAAGATACTCAGATTCTACACAATTATTTTCAAACTGTTTCCCATTTAAAATCACATTTACTAAATATCATTTTGAGGTAAACTATGTGAAGCTGAGTCTCGTTCACAAGGATATTCATTAAACTATGCTGATATATGTAATACCGAATAGATGGATCAAGTTCTATGCTTCTAGCCATGCCCCACCCATTTATAGCTACGCTCCATCCACTTTGTACGAATGGTGGAGTCTCCCTCTCTCTGTCATTAACTCTTGCTCGCCACGTGTTCTTTCCTTCATCCTCTCTCTCTCTCTCTCTCTCTCTCTCTCTCTCTCTCTCGTGCGCATTCTCTCTATCGCTCTCTCCAATTCTCTATCCTCCTCCCTCCCCCCTTCCTCTCTCCCTGCATCCTGTACATCAGGAGAAAATAAATCGAGAACATCCATTTATCTGAGAGATGTTATGCAATGCTGTAGTTCTCTAAGTCAGTCAGAAAGCATAGAGCCAGATAACAATATTAAACATAGAAGTGTGTCCTTAATCTTTCTAGGGAACGGTACAAAAGCTATATTCCATTGTGAAGATCCGTTTGGTATTTCCAAAGTTGCACATCTACATTCTAAATTGGTAAATCATCCACGCTTGGTGAATTTGAAATCACTCAATAGCTTTCGTGCATCTGTGCAGTTAGTAATTGCTAACAAAACGCATTATCGTGCACGAGCTGCTAAGATGGGAAATCGTGTATGTGTCATATTTTACAATATTGTCTTTGTTACGCCGATTTTGCTGTCTTAGAATTCACACAGCATGACTCCAACGTTGAATGAGTTGTTTAAAGCAGACATTGGTGGGATTATCATGTGATATTATCTTAGCAAATATCAAGCAGAAAAGGCCAATTGCGGATTTCCCATGGGCCAATGTACATTTAATTGGTAAATGAAAACATTTGCTTTAAAAATGAGCAGAATTCCCTTGATGGATATTAAAACATTATCTGTCTCTGCAACAAGTGCCCATATGTTGCCTAAAATATTTTATAGGAATATCTTGAAGGGATGAAGTAATCAATTTTCGAAATCATGACGCTGAAACATAATATTTCTGTCTAATCCTGATTTAAATGACGTTGGCTTACTAGGACACTTTCTCAAGGTCAATGATGGAACTAAAGTTAGTTGAATATCTCGACATGGCATGTCCAACAAAACACTGGTAATCGTATAGCCCGTAATTGATACTTTATTTAGACAGATTATCTTTAATGTGTTTCCATACCTTAATGGTGAACATGAAAGTATCTGTGTTTTTAGCCAGCCACTGTTCATCGGCGGCAACACATATTATGTCAGTATTACAAATAATCAATAGCTATGTCTTGACATTCATGGTATTTCCCACTTTTCGAGACATGTATATACCTCTAGGCTAGAGACAAATCATTGTGTTTGTGGTGGCAGGTGCGTGTGTGTGTAGTTGTATGGAAGCATATGCGATATAATGGAATATTATATTTAGAAAGTAAATTGGCATTTCCCTGTGTCAAGCTTTTCTGGTTTGGCAGAATTAAATATTAACATAGTTCTTTACATTAAAAGCGCATTTTCGCCTCCTATTCTTCTCTCACCATTCATTTTCAGTTATATTGGTCGAGTAATTGCAGCGAGATTGAGAAAGATCTCTGTTCTGAAGAACAAAGGAACGCATGTCTGGCATAGCAATATGAACCCTGCACATCTCATTAAAAATCAATGCTCCAGATGGGAACAATGTTAATTGCTAATGCTGTATGTGTGGATAATAAATAGAACCAGAAGGTATATCGTCGTACACTAATCCCCATCGTACCACAACGGGTCTCACAAGACAAACGTCAGTCAGATAAGTATTGTCACAGACTGAGAGAATTGTGTAAATGCAGCAACTTTATCATATTGAATGGGAGATCAGGCACAGATGCTGTAATTGGAAAATAAACCTGTCATAATGCAAGCATAACAGACTACATCCTGTCTCGACACCACCTCTTTAATCGCATCCTAGATTTTAATATTCTTGATTGCTAAGATCTATTTTCCGATAGACACAGTGCGGTAACACCGGCTTTGACATTGAGATCACTGTGATCTGGGTGTAAATAAATATTGATATTGCCATGTTAGCTAAAATAACAACAACGTTAGAAAAAGATAATCATATTTGGCATATGTGCCAGAAATCAACAGTAACATGATATATTCCTATCTTAATTCTTGTAATTAAAAACAATTGCATATGATTGTAGATATAACATATCACAGACACGGACATAGTTATATTAATTATGATAGCATATTGTGAATATTTGTTTGCTTGTAGCTACAAGTTGGTCTTTCCATAAGACTGGTAATCATAAGACACTTCACCCAGCCCATCACAATAGTAATTGTCCGCCATCCTGTAACCCCAAACTCCATCTTATAGTAATTGAATATCGGTTTAGTGGACTCCTTTAAGTTGTCAATAGAGTGACCGATATGGGTAGGGTATACAGTACAGCTCGGAAATAACATAACATGTTTTCAGAATTAAACATAACGTGCTGTTGCATATTCTGAATATAGTTGGAGTGGAAGACATTACTGCTTGAGGCAGTCTTCCAATCCAAGAATATTCAAAATTTTCAACAGAGCATTTCTTACATCATGTTCAAAATTGCACTAACTAACTTCTGTTTTTGTTTTTGGAGACATGTTAACCTATTTATGATCTGTCATGTGCTGTGCATTTGTCAAATTCTGTCTCCAAACTGACCCTATGACATGTGAATAGAACTGACCGTAGATAGACCTATCCAGATATATGCCATTGATATATTTGTGAGACAGAACAGACTCGGCCTCACCATACATCAGCTAGCATTTTTAACATTCATATAGTATCTTCACCAGAACACCGTATCTGAGCTACCAAATCTTTAAATTATTTGTTCCTATACCTATGTGATAAATATCTTAATTACGGCTTGTTAGACTTAATAGACTTGTGCAGTGGTACCATATTCTAATAAAGCTACGCCAACCAGGAAATATGTATATCAGTCTACACAATGAGCCATACAAGTGTTAATTGACGAGCTAACTGAATAATGAAGTCGTAATGCGACTATTGATCACAGACCGGGATGGACAATTTCACGGTAGCCTACCTAAGTACAGAAAATGTGTAAATGCCCAATATTAGCGTAAGTCATATTGTAAAAGGTGTTACTAGGTATAACTGGCATTAAGCTTCTATCATTAAGACTAGTTCTCTGCCATTGCCCGATTATATGGCAATTTAGTTAAAACTCCAGCCATTCAATAGCAAATGATAGACTCGTGACATTTCCGAGTCGAGGAAATTTTGTAAAAATGACGTATCAGTTGTGTCCTGTCTGTTGTATAGATGCAGATTGATGCTGTGAACTCAATTACTGTAGATTCTTCTTGCCGTGGGAAGATACAAGAAAGACTCAGAATGAAACAGAGTAACGGCTATAAAATAACCATTCCATTATAATAATGGAATGCAAGTTTAGATTTATATACAATATGTACATGTACCTACGCATTGTGTGTGAATGTCTAGCTTCTACGAAAACTTGTAACTTTGACACCAAGTGTTTGATGCTGGCCCTCAGAGGAGCCATACGATATGCTCTAAGATGGCCACTCAATATGTTTGTTCAGGTGAGTTCATTTAAACAAAACCGAAAACTAGAAACTATGTCACTAAAAATGGGCATAATTATTATCTTAAATGGTACCATAGGCTCCCTTGTAATATAACCATTGATCTTGTCTTTTCAAAGGAAGTTCAGGAACGAAAAATGGTATCTTTGATTTCAAATCGTGGGACATTCACCTTAACGGACGAAAATACATCCACTAATATTCCAAGTGAACATGTCTGTTCAACAGTGTCAAAGATAAAATCCAACTGGTAATTTGGACATAATGGCGTTCTGATCACATTTACTTGCTGACAAACTCCTAAATGGTGTAGCGTGTTATGAATTGCCAAAATCTTGAGATAAACAGATAAAAGCTGTAAAGACATGGGCAGTTCATAATTCTATTTGTTAGCATGCTGTCGAATAGCAAATCATGTCATCTTATGTTCGTGATGGCGCACGTCGATGGGAGATGTGGTGATGCGACTAAAGTCATGACGAAGAAAAATAAGAATAAAGGGACCATAACCAGACCACTGTCTGTGCTCTCACAGGAATCCTTGAGTGACGTTGACAATAACATTATGATGAATACTTCGAGATGTAATGCTTTGAATGGCATGGCACATCAGAGAGCGTACACATTCAAAATGTCATCATGTGCTCTTTAGCTTGACAGGGGACAGTGATACATCCGGGCTCAGAACTAATGGCTGGCCATAAAGTTCACTATGTATTGATATATGCCACTATCGCAAGTTAACCATTTTACTGCAGGGGTAGGTGATTCATAATTTACAGATGCATATGGAATGGCTGCGAATGTATGTTTTGAAAACAGAAATGGCATAGGCTTATAGGAATATGGTCATTAACCTTGAATGTTTTTTAGCTGGTAAGAATATGTTTATTGGTGTAGCCCTACAAATTCATTCAGCTATCGAATCAGAATTCTGAGCGGTAAATATCATATCAGGGACGTATCTCCTTGTCGCCAAATATTCAAATATACCAGACATCCCGCACTTCCACTTACGTGGAGAAGCTGTTGAATGGTTTGGATAACAGATCTAAATTAATCATAGGATGAGCAGTATGCTCTTGAGCATTTCAAATACAATTGCTATCATGGTTATGTAATTTGAGACAGTCTCAATCGTAAAATTCCGTGGATGAATTAGCTGTCGATAAAAGATTGCGGATTTCTCCATACTGGCACATCGAGTATTCTCTCATGAACGTATCTCGAATTCATTATTTATGACAGACATGGTGCTATGCATTTTAATAGTACTGGTGTACTGATAATGATATTCCATTGATTAAGAAATTGTGATGAAATTAGGAATTTCATAAGAATGCGTTAGCAAGTTACGGTCTCACGCAGAGTTTGTAAATAAATCACGAATCGATCGCGGACCTGACCAGAATAACAATACTTTTTGATGCTTAAGAAGAGATGAGTGCGCCATTTCTAGCTATGCCGGGCCCTTGCTATAAAGCGCTAAACCATGAATTCCAAGAATCACAAATTTGAGGTCAACGGTAAGGGTAGCTGTTGAATGTTTTGAAGTTAACAACTCCAAGTCAAATTATTTCAAAATATTCAACAGCTTCCCTTTATATTTACTTTGATATTGGGATTCCTGGAATTCCGAGTCGATCGGTCCAAACATAGGCAAATCATGGGTGGAGCTTAGATAGAAATGGGAGGAGCATAGCTGGAAATGGATCCAATGAGTGTAATATGTTATGGATCGTAGCTGCTTCCGTACTTATGTAGGTTACATGTATATAAGAACGGATGCAGCCAATGCATAAAAAGCGGCAAGGCAGTCACTACTGTACAAATTGTATGTCTTAGATGATCCAACAATTTAATAAACATTCAGTTATTGTGATATTAATTTGAGTTGAGTTATTGCTGACATCTGGTTAGATTAGTTTCAAAATACTTGACTCCTTACCGTATAGTTGCCATGAAATTTAGAATCCTGGAATATCGGGTTTCGAGGCTCTAAATTGATTCCAATATGTGTTAAAAGGGGGCGGAGCATAACAAGAAATGGGTGGAGCATATCTAGAGATGGATACCTCTATTTTCTGAACATGCGTATGCACAAAAGCCAGCAGTAAATTCTGAGTTAATTAGTTTCCATGGAATAGAGGAATCTAATTTATCAATCAATCATATGAATGTCATAATCAACGGTTTATACCACTTTCGCCTACGTTCCACTTTTGCCGACGTGTACTTTCGCCTACGAGGGAGGGATTAGTGAGATCTTTTGTGTGGAGTTAATCTGTGCATTGTGAGCGGTGGCTATTGTCCCGGTGGCAGGAACTTCAATGGGGGTGGGTTAAGAGTGCTCTATGACAAGTTTTATCAACTGAGTTCAAAGCATAAATAATTAATAATTTTTTCCCAGCTGATAAATGTTCATCCTTTATCAAAATCGAACGTTTGATACATCTCTGTTTAATACTGATCAGTGATCAGGTTTGAAACCTTATACACCAGATTAGTTTGTTTCAGTTTCAGTTTTCTTTATTACACTCAGACCATCCTTGCGATGGCACATGAGGGAAACTTTTTTTTTAATTAATACAGTATTGCGGTAGTTAGTGTAGAGATATAAAATATACATACATACAATATACAATATTAAAATACAGTCTAGTCTGTAGTAGTAGTAGTAGTAGTAGTAGTAGTAGTAGTAGTAGTAGTAGTAGCAGTAGTAGTAGTAGTAGTAGTAGTAGTAGTAGTAGTAGTAGTAGTAGTAGTAGTAGTAGTAGTAGTAGTAGTAGTAGTAGTAGTAGTAGTAGTAGTAGTAGTAGTAGTAGTAGTAGTAGTCGTCGTCGAAGTGAACGCACGCGTTTATTTAGCTCCGCAATTGCTGCCCGAATTTGCTAGTTTCTAGCGCGATTTTGTAGATAAATTTTATACATATATTTCGTATTAGTATTTCCTTTCAAACTTTATGTTTAATTTGTAAATCCTTGTCTTGGTTGGAACGCATTTTGTGTCTCCATTTTCTAAAGGCACTCCTCTTAGCTGGCGGTTTCAGCCATTTAATAGGGCTCCTCTTACTGTGGTCAATGCAATACTTTTCTCCCCGCGCCAGTATGCTATTTCTATAGTTCGTTGGCTAGCGCATTATATTTGGCAAGATCGCTTGAGTGAGTGGATTTAATTCCTTTGTCATTTGTAAGCGCAAGCCTAGTACTTTGATTATATAAATCTTTATAATCAGTTGGCTGTCCGCGGTCAACTCGAACAGACTAACAAATAAATGTCTGTAATATGTTAGTATGCATTAGGGAACCACTTTAATCGGTTAGGTGTTAGTGAACCACTTAGAAAGTGGTTCAAACTAACAAATATATGACTGTACTCTCTATTCGTATATTTGTTGGTAAACGTCAAAGTTTCAAAAGGGGACACTATTTATTTTGTGCTTAGCTCTTTCCCCGACGTCTTGGTGTTATATTTTTTAAACACCATGGCAACCTATAAGCGTACCCTAAGCCTTAAGATAACAACTAAGGGGTGGGGTATCACGGCTATCGACGTGTATCATGGGTTAAAGGCCGTCGTTGTTTCTAAAACGGTATGGAATGTAACAGTGTCAAATGAGGGGGTCAAGGAAAAGCTTCTAGAAGATGTTCTTATTGTAAAAGGGGAAATTTGTAACGTAGAGGAAATCGAGTCAGATAGGTTGCTAGTGAAGATGAAAGTTCCACTAGAAATTCCAGATGACAGAATCATGAATGAACTCAAGAAGTATGGCAAAGTGCAAAGGATTGAACGGGAAATGTATCCCTTTGACAGAACGCTAGAAAACGGTGTAAGACGCATCTGGTTTGATAAAGTGGATAGCCCGTTACCAAGCAGATTGACGCTTGATGGCAGCTTTGTCCTGCCCTTATGGTATAGAGGGCAATTTAAAGAGTGCCGGATCTGCCTAAGTACTGACCATTTGGCAACAGATTGTCCCAATCGAAACAAATGTTTGATTTGTGGTTCAGTTGACCATTTTAAATGGCGCTGTCCAAAAAATCAAAACAAGCCCTCAGTATCAGGAGATAATCTCCCATTAAAGGATGCAACTGAGTCAAATTCTTCTGGAGCAATCACTACGGAAGCTGTTGTTGTGGTTCATGCCACTGAAAATGACACAAACAAATCATCAAATCATGTTAAAGTAACTACAGTTGATGAAATTCAAGTATTAGAGGAGGATATAACCTTCAGTCAAGAAAATAATCAAAATGCAGTGGAGCCAAACGTGGCTGTAAAAGACACGCAGGAAAATGATGATCTTACAGAAGAGCCAGTTCACAATTCCTTAGAAGATGAATTAAAATTAGGATAGGATAAGTTTAGGACTCAGAAGACTGAAAGTTCAGTTGATTTTCCGCTAAGCCCACTTGATTTAAGTCAGCTTGAAGATATGGTAAATGACGCTCCTGCCAAATGTAACTTAAGTAGCAATAAGCGTCATAAAGAAGACAATAGCTCAGAATCTGAGATTGAAGTAAATGATATGGATGATGATACAATGTCAGTTGCAGAATCAGATGTGTCCATTCAAACACAGAGTTCACAGATAAAAGATGAAATGGTAATGTACCGATCAGAAGGGGGTGAAGTGTTAGTGCCATATGTAACGGCGAGGGCGTGAAATATCGTCTACTGCGCCATGATTCTGATATTTCCAAATATGAATATTTGTCTGTGGTAGAACTAGGAAACATTGAATTCGAAGGAAAATAAGGTAAATGGTCTAAGAAACGAGCTAAAAAAACCAAATCAAGTTAATCTAATGATGGCGGTTGTAAACATCATTTTACAAATTATGATTATCTGCACCATCAATTGCAGAGGATTAAATACCGAATTCAAGCAGCGCACCTTGCTTAAAGAATTAGCAAATGAGAGAGTTGAGATTGCTTTTCTACAAGAGACCAAAATTCAAAAAATTGAAGTGTATGAATCTCTCAAAGATATTTCAAAAGGGCAGATTTTTTATTCTTTATCACAAGATAATAGCGAGGGAGTGGCTATGCTTATCCTGCCTCGCTGTCTCAACTGTGTTGATGTTATATCGTCGTCATCAGACACAAACGGACGATGGAATTGTGTATCAATTGATGTACTAAACACAAGTTTAAATTTGATGTGCCTTTATGCGCCAACCTCTCATCAATTGCGCCGTCAATTTCTAAATGATGTTTCCACAATAATTCAAGACAGAAGGCCTGAAAACCTAATGGGCGGTTACTTTAATTGCATATTAGATCTAGGTCTAATTTTAATGACACATCCCATAATATTTTGAAACACATCTGTGATTATAAAAGCTTGTTAGACACTTAAAGGATTGAAAATCTAGAGGGCAGGGACTTTACTTGGTTTTCAGCCGATGGAAAGAAAGCATCCAGATTGGACAGGATCTATGTAGAACGATCATTGAAAGGTTACATGTGTAAAACTAACATAAAACCAGTAACTTTCTCTGATCACAATGTTTTCCATCACATTAGACAATGCTGACTGGATCAAACGAGGAGATGGATTTTGGAAACTCAATGTAGCGTTGTTACGAGATAGTTGCTATCGCAAATGTGTAGAAAGTTGTTGGAGGCATTGGGATGAAAAGCGAAGTTTGTATGAATGTATAACAGACTGTTGGGAGGATGTTAAATCCGACCTGAAACATATTTCAAGGCAGTATTCCATCAGGAAAGCACGAGAAATGCGAAAGCGTAAAAGGGCGCTTCAGCGGTCGGTGTGTAAAATGAATAAGAAAATTAATGATGGAGAATATAATTATTACGAACTAATAGTCAAATTAAAAGGTAGACTAAATGAAATAGAGCAATATCAGTTTGATGGGGCCAAAATAAGGGCAAGAGCACAAATGCACACTGGGGGTGAAAAGCCTACACGTTACTTTTGTAACTTGGAAAAAGCAAGAGCTATAGAGAAATTAATGCACTCATTGAAGACTAATGATGGTGTATCAGTGTCCTCAAATGCAGAGATGATGGAAACAGTATCCAAATTTTACAAATCATTGTATAAATCTGAGGGAAGTGATGAAACTGCAACTAGAGATATTTTAGCTAATATAACATAAAGACTTCCAGATGCATGTCGCGAAAGTTGTGACCAATCACTAACAATTGATGATTTGACAAAATCCCCTCAAAGGTATGAAGTTAAAAGAGTCTCCTGGCTGCGACGGACTTCCAGTCGAATTTTATCAAACATTCTGGCACATATTTGGTCCAGTATTTGAAGAAATAGCAGCTAGCATTTTTAAGCCATCGATGGCTCAAGCATATGTTCGGCTTTTATACAAGATGGGTGACGGAAATAAAATACAGAATTATAGACCAATCTCTCTACTCTGTGTAGACTATAAGATTATTACTCTGGCACTAACATTAAAACTTGGCGCAGTCCTAGGCGAAGTAATTGATAATGATCAAACCTGCTCTGTACCAGGAAGAACGATATTAAACAACACATTGCTTATACGAGACCTTATTCAATTAGTTGAACATGATTGCATCCCAGCAGCAATAATAGCACTTGATAACGAGAAGGCGGTTGACAGACTAGAATGGGATTTCTTGTTTAAGTCGTTAGACCATATTGGCTTTGGTTCCAGATTTATTAAATGTGTCAATATTTTATATACTGATATACCAAGTTGCTATTTAGTAAATAATCATCTATCTGAACCTGTAGTGTTGGAACGAGGTGTCAGATAGGGTTGCTCATTGTCTCCTCTTCTATTCGTTATAGCTATGGAATCGTTGGGGGCCACATTGAGGCAACGTAATGATGTTCAAGGAATATGTATACGTGGCGCAGAAAGGCCACTAAAGGTGTTTCAATATGCAGATGATACGACTGTGTTTGCAGGTAAAAATTGAGATTTTAGAATTTTAAATGGAGTATTATCAGATTTTCAAAAGGAATCAGGGGTTAAAGTCAATAGAGACAAATCTAAGGGATTATTTTTGGCCGCTTGAAAGGACAGAACTGACAATGTTATGGATATTAACTGGTCAGATGATGTCGTAAAGATGTTGGGTATTTACTTTAGTAGAGAACAGTATGTAATAATAAACTGGGAAGAAAGGCTATCCAAGCTAAAGTGTGCATTAGTAAATTGGAAACGACGTCGCCTAAATGTATGTGGCAGGACATTTGTCCTTAGTAATTTAATTTTATCTGGACTGTGGTATACCGCTTCTGTAGTTCATATGCCCAAATCAGTAGAGTTAAAGATCAACACGTTACTTTTGTCCTTCTTATGGGAGGACAAAGCCCATTTAGTATCGCAGTCAATCCCCACCAATGAAAAGCATGATGGAGGCCTGGATTTGGTTAATGTTTTAGCAAAGTGTGCTTCGCTAAAACTTAAATTCTTGAATAAGTTACTCTGCCACCTAACCATCAGAAGATACCAAACGTATATAAAGAACAGCTCGAAGCTTTAAAGATATTTACACGATCAATGCCACAACCCAGTTGTTGGGAAGATGCCTTAGAGCAACGTCTTTGGGTCAACGAGTTGATTCGTGATGATGATGCTGTATTATATTTGCCCTCTATGGCCAAAAATGGCATTCAATATTTGCGTGATTTAGTTAATCCAAAATCTCGCAAATGGATTGCAGGATGTAGCAAGAGCAACATCAATGAGGCATATTGATGCCCAACGCTTATTTCTTAGAATAAAGAATGCAATACCTGGTGAATGGTTCAAATTGCCGAAAGCACGTGGCAACAGAGATATGTTGCAACCAACATTAGTATTTAAGTCAGAGCATATAAAATACAACATGGCATCTAGAGCCTGGCATAGAATGTTAATGCAAAGTCGGAGACAGACTCCTGTTGCAGTTAGGCATTGGAACACTTTAGGATGCACGCCAAAGAACTGGAGAAATGCGTGGAAAACAATACATCTACCTTGTCTACCAGCAAACGCACGGGACCTGGCATGGAGATTACTCCATCGAAGGCTATGGGTCGGCCATCTGACTTATATTGTGCAAAATAACAAGTACAGACCGGTGTTTATTATGTAATACCGAGGAGGAAACAATAGACCATCTGTTTACACAGTGTTGTATAGCTACAGGCTTTTGGGTATATATCAATATGCTCCTTGCTAAATTTGGAATCAAATATGTGAAATTAATGGCTGAAACAATTATGTTCAAAGATTGCTCAACTATCGGACGAATCATTAATAGCAAGGAGAAATAATTGTTAGTAACCCTGTTATCTCTAGGAGTGTGGGCCATTTGGAAGTATCGGTGTTCAGAGGCCAGAGATAAAACAGGGAACAACCACCAAAGGGCCATACAAGCTATATTTCGATCATTGTTGATAAACTGCATTCATTGTGAATTTTACGGGCTAGTGGAACATGGAAAAGAAAGTAGATTTAAAGATATATGGTGCAAAACTGGCCTAGTATCAATTGAACATGGATATCTAAAAATAGCAGAAGCAGTACTTGTATAAGCTAGCACACTCGCTGCTTGTTGTATATTGATATATGGTATTTTATTTTATTTAATTGAGTTAATTTTAAAATGTTTAATGTCTTAGGAGATGATAATTTGGATGAATAACCTAACCTTGGGAATAGGTATATTTAAACATCAATTGAGCATCGCGTCAATATTCTGGAGGTGATCCGACTTTCGAGTTCATTAGGTTAACAGAGTATGACATCTTACATATATACAATTAACATCCTGTTGTAAATGTTTACTGTAGGTGTATTTGTTTCAGGGTAATTTACAAAAACTTACAATGATGTAAATTTAAGATGTGAACCCAGAGCGCCATCTATGTAGTCATAGTTTGTATACTTTTGCTTTGTGCATTTTACGACATAAAGGCTACTACGCCTGCTTGATATTTAAGAATCGGCCAACTGGCGTCAATTAGTGGCCTTTTGTTACTAATTGACGAGTCACCTCGCCACTAGTTGGCGAGCTGCACTCGCCATTAGGGCCAATACTATACGGTGTGATACGTTAAACTACATATGATCTACTTAGCCTGCCGGCCTTGAATCGGCTCAATGGCGTCAATGAGTAGCAGTAACTTACCGCTAATTATTGATGAGTCGCTTTACCACTTATTGTGTAACTATGCTGGCCTAGCACGGTGTGCAAAGAGTAGTGGCTTTGTTGAATTATATTATGTTATCAGCTCTTTATTAAGGGGTATTTTAGCTTGCACTGTTCAGATATATTAAGTTTGTATCGTTATTCATATACTATTAATAAAGCCTGCTATTTCACCCGATTTTTTTATGGGGTTTTGCAAGCCTTTTTTAAAGGAGTTCCTCCGTGAGGTGTGTCCGACTGCGTCAGCGTCGGATTCCCCCCCCCCAAAAAAGCAGTAGTAGAGCAACAGTAGTAGCAGCAGTAGCAGTAGCAGTAGTAGTAGTAGTAGTAGTAGTAGTAGTAGTAGTAGTAGTAGTAGTAGTAGTAGTAGGAGTAGTAGTAGTAGTAGTAGTAGTAGTAGTAGTAGTAGTAGTAGTAGTAGTAGTAGTAGTAGTAGTAGTAGTAGCAACAGTAGTAGCAGTAGTAGCAGCAGTAGCAGTAGCAGCAGTAGCAGTAGCAGCAGCAGCAGCACCAACAGCAGCAGTAGAAACGGGAGCAATTGCAGCAGCAGCAGCAGCCGCAGTAACAGTGGCAACAGCAACATTTACAGTCGCGATAGATGCGGTAGTAGCAGCTGCAGCGGTAGCGGTAATTTTATTTTTAGGAAGTTGAAACTCGCTGCTTTCATATTTGCTATCATATGTTTCTTTATGGTTATGAGGGTAATAACGGGAACGATGATGATGATGATGATGATGATGATGATGATGATGATGATGATGATGATGACGGCCAAGATGTTGATGTTGCTGATGATGTTCATTATTAACATTATTATTATTATTATTATTATTATTATTATTATTATTATTATTATTATTTTATTTATTATTATTATTATTATTATTATTATTATTATTATTATTATTATTACCACCATCATCATCACCACCATCACCATCATCACCACCATCATCGTTTCTATGTTTCGGTATTTTACAGGGCACACGTATGTGCAATTGTTCGCATTGTTCATAGGGAGGTAACCGCCTCTGGTGATAGAAGCAGTTAGGTTTGATTGATGTGTTACCGCCATGACACCCCTATCTGTAACTGGCCTGATCTCGCCACACATTTCTGGAGACTGTATTACGCTGTGGCACGTGCGCTCTCGTGCCAGTGTTCGGAGAATGTTCAGGCTTGTACCTCTGTGCGTTAATAAAAAGCTGATTATACACAAGTTTGGCTTGCCTCCATCATAACTGGAACTTACTGCTTGCGCTGTTCTCTGATTTCTAGTGGATATTGTTGCACCACGTTGAATCGAGTTCCCCGGAGATTATCATAAGCAGCTTTTAGTGCTCGCTCGTGATCGTCGTATAGGCTAAATCTTCCTATGATAGGCCGTGGTCTGTCATTATTGGGATATTTTCTCCCAACGCGATGAACGTTTTGGAATGGTATTTTCTCTCCTAGCCTCAGCTGAGTGTTTATAAAGTTTTCTAAAACACCATACACATTTTCATTATCTTCCTCCTTTATACCTAAAAATATCAGGTTGTATTTCATGGACCGGTTCTTTTGGTCTATTATCCGGTCTATGACATTTCTCCTCTCGTAACTGTATTATCTCCTGCTTTATGACTTCCATATCCTGGTGCTGAGACGACATACGGGCTTCACATTGGTCTGTTTTACCTTCGACGGCATGAATCCAAGTCTCCATTCGTTCGGCTATTGAAGCGTAGTGTTTCACGGAATGTTCGATATTTTCTAGTCGTGTCAAAGTGTCATACATCCTTCCTTGCAGCTCACACATCCTACCCTGCATCTCGCTGACGTCATTCATCTTAGTATTTATCAGATGCAGCTGTCTTAATACACTTTGCAGCATCATGTCTGGCATAGGTTCTCCTATATGGGCACGGTGACCGGGATTTAGTTGGCCAGTCAACTGTTGATGCTGTTCGAACTGTGGACTGAGTTGCTATGCATGCTGTGGACGCTGCCCAGGCTGTTGTTGATACTGATATTGACTCACTCTTTGGACCACCATATCTGGTTGATAAGGCATGGCTGTTTGTGGTGCATTGTAATGGGTCGATGTTTGGCAAAGTCGCGGCTGTATACCAGATCCATGTCCGTGTAATGTATTTATCTGATGCGATCGTGCTGTCATAGATATTGTATTACCAACTAATTGACTCTGAGCATAACTCACAAACGTCTCTGGGCTAATCGATGCGATTGGTGTTGTTACTTACTGCGTTGGATGCGTGATTGTTGTGTTAGAGTGTGTTTTACCAACACTTCGTCGCTCAATGGTAAGATATCCTTATCATTATGCGGTGTTCCGATCAGTAGTCGGTTTGCATCACCCAAGAGTCGACTAAGTTCAGGTGTCACCTTAGACATATCTACTTCTGCGGGTACACATATTGAAGATTTAGGATCTCCGGGTACTAAAATTACTTCTTGTTAACGGGTCGGTGGTCCCGCTTCGCTACCGGTAAGTTTATGATGTAAGGTTGCTGCGACAACTACTTGCTGGTGGCGGAGAAGGATACAGGACAGTCTGGCTCGCCTCGTCGAGAAGATGGTGATGACGATATTTGTAGAAGACTGCTGGGCCTAATCTGACTAAGAAGATTTGCTGGTAAGGATCGGAGGTTGCCTCCGACTCAAAGATCAGATCCCTAATGCTAAGTTTCTATCTGGATGAACCAACCAAACTCGTGTCTTACATATACGTAAGATGATGATTTTATTGATATAACTGTACAAATTTACAAGACAATATGTTGGAGCAAAAATCGCTCATAACCAAACTGATACCTAACGGTACAGAACCACAAGTGCCTACTGCTAGTTAAGTTTTGACTACAGCTACGTTACAAAACTGAACGTCAGCGAGACGCTCAGTGAATCACGATGGTGGCTTGATTGCCTTTCTAAACATGAAAGTGCATCTTATATAGTATTCAGAATCTCTAATTCTAAGGTTCTATACATATTGTAATAATAAGATTCTTCCCGAATCTGTTCTAATGACTCTTCTAGGTACGTCATAGGCACACCTTGATTGGCCCGGACAATTAGTCCACCAATCAACTTCTGCTTATTCCTTCCTAGAAGTTCCTACCTAATAAATGTTGGTCGTTCTAACCAATCAACGATCCCTTCATTTCGTTGTCGGCTACAAAACTTACTCTACATAATTCTTTGCTACAGAGTTTGATCGACGCTCATTGATTATGACGTCATCCTGACCAATCAAACTCTGTGTTATTCTTCTAGGGAGATGGTGCCTCACATAGATAAAGCGGTGGGTACCGGTTCTGATTTGATATGATCTGTCAGCTAACTAACAACATTACGGAATGTGTTGTTGTTGCATGCCATTGTATGAGTGACATAGTTGATACACAAATTTCAATTATGTTATTCATTCCTAAAGGACGCTACAGTGTCCATGTCCGGTCCATTGCCTATCGATGGATAAGCCTCTTGAATGCTAGGGTGTATAGGCACATGAGCTGTATGATCTCATTGCCAGGTGGTGTTGTTCTACCCTCGTATGCGAGACTAGACTGCCTACGTCATCAACTAAGTCCGTTTGTCACGTTCAATTTCACTCATCCCAACACTGATTATTATTCCTTGATTATTTTCTAAACTGCTATTATCAACAACTGCTAAATATTATAAAAGTGTGTGCCGACTGAACAGCAACCACTTTCATCCAAACTATTTCCAAATACACATCAACTCAGAACCACAGGATCCTTTCCAATTAATTCGTTCATTTTAAATATCATTCTATAATTCCATCCATTTAGTTTCATCGTGCTACATTTAGCACTCTA
Source organism: Chaetoderma sp. LZ-2023a (assembly GCA_034401795.1). Taxonomy (NCBI): domain Eukaryota; kingdom Metazoa; phylum Mollusca; class Caudofoveata; order Chaetodermatida; family Chaetodermatidae; genus Chaetoderma; species Chaetoderma sp. LZ-2023a. The sequence goes on along the minus strand of CM067374.1, from coordinate 53,748,203 downwards.
TCCCTTAATTAGAAATATACATGGCTATCACCGTCCTGGTGATGGACATGTTTTGTCAACAATAACTATTTGAACCAGCTACTGTGCTGATTAAACTACGATTATATAATACCAATATCAAAGATGTCATCTGGACCTTTAGCTCACCTGGTATTTTCAAAGCATAATTTCTTTAGGGTCTTACTCGAAAATATAAGACATCCGGCGGGGTCATGACTCCCACAAGACAATCCCATATTTACAATATGGGTGATGTGACATTAGGTTGCTCCCGACCACTCATATTACCGGTTGGTGACGTAGACGCTTTTCGCTTGCGAAAATCATTTGAAAGTTTGTGTTCATAGCAAACCTCACATAGCATTAGGCTACCTGGGTCCCCTGCTGGAGAGAAACGCCAGACCTGATCTGCCGACAGTCTACGCACCATGCCATTAGAGTAGTTTAGTGGGATTCCACGGATTACCGAATTTGTTTGTCACTTAGTAGGATTAAATACACAACAAACAATCAGCAAATCAGGAAATAATCACGAGCGCTATTGATCGCTATTGACTACTGTTCACATATTCAGCGCAGCGAACTGTAATCTAAATTAGCTGGCCAGTGTTTACTCTAGTGACCAGTGCTCGCATAACAAAAGAACAGCTTGGTGAATATCTACTTGAAATGTATGTTTTTCTGAACGGTACTCACGGTTTTACAGGAATCTTTTTTTAAATCCACTGCAAATACGAAGAAGACACACCAAATCCAAATATTCTTAATGCACTCGCTCTATTGAAAATGCAAACAAAGTTAAAACACCAAAACGTATCACGAAAACTTCGTAAACTCTTTATAAATCACACAAATTCTTCTCCGCCACAATTCTCATCTACACACTACCGCCATTTCTAAGCCATTTTGATTACGTCAAATGATCACTTGCTCACTTGCTTATATAAACCGAGAGCATACATATAATGGCTATTAATTCCGAAATTGTTTTAGCAAATTGCAACCATGGCTTTTGTGATGACAAATGTGAAATTTATTGAAACTTCAAGAGGTGGACGTAAGCTGCTATTAAACGGCTATAGTTATCGAATTAACCGCAAGCGTGAATTGACGACCTGGTGGAAATGTGGTATCAATGGATCCAATTCGGGAGTATGCACGGAGAGTGACATTCTAGTGGCACCACCTAAGGACCACGACCATCCTCCAAGACCAGAAACTCAGAGTGTCCAGCGCATCATGACCAACTTACGGAAGCGGGCAAGGGAGGAGACAACGCCCATACCAACCATATTCATGGAGGAGAAAGCACGGCTCCGGTCGGATGAAACACACCCCGTTTCTGACGAGGTAAGTAGAAATATGCCGACATTTTGCACTATCAAGTCGGGATTGTACAAACAAAGACAGAAGAATATACCGGCCATTCCGAAGAAGCGAACAGACACAGAATTAGACGGGATCTGGACCAAAACAAAATGCGGAGATGATTTTCTGCTAATAAACGATGGCGACACCGACAGGATCATCTTATTCGGAACTGCGAAAAACCTCGAGCTTCTCTGCAACGCGGATAAATTCTTCTGTGATGGAACATTCTATACATCACCACATCAGTTCAAACAGATCATCATCATCATCATCACCATCATCATCATCATCATCATCATCACCGTCGTCATCGTCGTCATCATCGTCATCATCATTATCAGCATCGTCATCGTCATCGTCATCGTCATAATTAGTATTATCATTATTAATAATAAAACTATCGTTTATCTGTTCAGGTCTTCCCCGGAGTTACAGTAAGGGATGCTTTTTTCACTACACCCATTGCATCTGGAGGAAGATCCAGCAGCTAGGCCTCGTGACCACCTACCGAGCTGATGCGGAACTCTACAAATCGTCCATCGAGCAGCCGTCCTACCACTGGTCCCTCTACTTCTTGTTGAAGATGGTTGGCTGCAAGCCCTGACAGACGGCCCCGTAAGTGGCCAGGCTACATCATTCGGCGACTACGTGACAGAGACATGGGTTGAAGGTATATTCACCCACGAACTTTGGAATCACTTTGAGACGGAGTGAGCGAGAACCACCAACCACTTGGAAGGATGGCACCAAATCTCACTCGGCTATGCAAGAAAGCTCACTTCAACGTTTTCGAGTTCAGCGCCGCGATACAGACGGAACAAGCTTCCAATGAAGTGCGGATGCTACAACTAGAAGCCGGTGCTGCCCCGCCACTCAAGCGCCGAAAATACCGTGACATTGACCAACGCTTATCTGTTTTAAAGGGAAACTTTCTACTGGTGCTAGGTCAATTATGGACTACGCAGATGCCGCATCTTATTTACTAAACAGATTTATATAGTGAACATTAGTATTATCATTATTATATTTAATCTTATATTACATATCTTCATCATCATCATCATCATCATCATCATCATCATCATCATCGTTAGAATATTATAGAATATTATGTAATATTATATTATATAAATACTATGTATCGTCATCGATCACCATTAGAATAATTATAGAATACTAGGTAAGTTTTATACTATATACACAAGAATATATTTTTATAGAATATTATAGAATATCTTGGTTTAGTAAAATATGATAGAATATCTAAAATTATTAAAATTATTGCTAACCGTAGACGAAAGTGGAACGTAGGCGAAAGTGGAATACACCTAATCAACTACGTCACATGTAGGCTGACATCACAATTAAGTCTTCATAACCGCTTAATAGTCTGTCAAGTTGTGCGAATTGTATGTTTTTGCTATTTTATAAACATTTCAATATGTTGAAACTAATTTGACTGGGCGCTGTTGCTTCTATAGGCAACCACAGCGTTCAGTCAATTTAATTTCAAAACATTCAACATCTTACCTGTATGGTTTCTGGAAACAGAGATTTGGGGAGTTCAGTGTTAGATCGATCACAACCCGAGTATAGCTAGGAAGGGGGTATAACTAAAACTGGACTGATCCATTCGAGCCTCTCTATATATTAGTCGATAAATTGAGATTCCAGGGCTTTGAGTGGGTATCGTTTCAACACATTCTTAATATTTACTGAATCTGTGCTACGTCGCTTATGCTCAAAATGTGATACATTGCCAGGTATAATAGCTGTTTTAATAATGTGATCATCCCATGGCCCATGGGACAGAAAACAGCTTTATACAGATTATTATACACCACGCAATCTCCCGTTAATCATCCACTGCTGTCAGTCTAATGGGAAATCATCCTCAAATAGAAACGGCCTAACGTGATCTGTTGTGTGATTGAGCCGATCGTTTGTGTTCCTGATACAATCTTGTCCTTTTTAAAGAAACATTATGCTACCAGACCATCAGACAGATATACGCATACAAATGTAAGTATTATGCAAATTCGTGTGTCCATATCTGAAACAGTCCGTTAGATTGCCAGATTATTCTGCTAGTCTGTCGTCCTCACACAGTTGAAATTGAGGATATCTATTGCTAACTAAGCTCCACCCAGTTTATACACGCGTTGAACTCGATTTGAAATATTGAAACATAAATTCCCAGAATCTAACTTTAAACGTAATTATACAGGTCAGCTGATGAATATTTTTAAAAGTAATTTTACGGGGGGCTGTTCCTGCAGTTGAATGTTTATCAAATTAAAATTGCATCACTGCCATACGACAAAACTACTAGTGCAGCGGCCAAATCTCAAAAAAGGTCTAGAAATGGGAGTAAACCCTACCTATTTTAGAACAAAAGACAGCCTATTTTTTTCTTGAACAGTTATGTATTGTAAATGAGAAAATGATGGTTGTGTCAAAATAAAATATGCTTTTCATATATTGCCATGGCCTTTTTCAGATGTGCTGCTAAATACGTATTAATCAGCTTCGACCTGTTGTATTTCGACATCACATACAAAAAGTGGCACAGATATATTATGTGTTGTCATAGGATAAAGCATTTGGTGCCATTTGAAAGAAAATATATTCCTCTTGTATATGTATTAATTATTTTTATATGTACATTTATATTCAACAACAATTTAAGAGCGATATATACAGTATGCATGTATTTCTGCCGTAATAGTTTTGCCAAACCTGCCTATTCAACAGGCACAGCATGGAGCAACAAAAATGGTTACTAAAGATAAATGGATGGTCGCTTATTTTAAGTTAATGTACTATAAAATTTGATTTTGAGATCACAAAACAGTAGTTATTCAGGAATAATGGGGCCTACCATAACCTGTCTTAAGGAACCACAATACTGAGGCCAAAAAATCCACAATGCTGTAAAACATATAGTAGTAGTAGTAGTAGTAGTAGTAGTAGTAGTAGTAGTAGTAGTAGTAGTAGTAGTAGTAGTATTAGTAGTAGCAGTAGTAGTAGTAGTAGTAGTAGTAGTAGTAGTAGTAGTAGTAGTAGTAGTAGTAGTAGTAGTAGTAGTAGTAGTAGTAGTAGTAGTAGTAGTAGTAGTAGTATTAAGTAGTTGTCAATTATTACAAGTTTGTCTGCTATGAAAATTGCGTTGGGATCACTAAATGTTTGTTATTTGAGACAGGTGGACTAACGACCACATGTCTTAAAGAACCACCATGTAGTGTAGCCCCAATAACATATGGTCGATATATACAGGTTTTACTGTATATCACACTTAATTTGTTGTTTGAAGCAAATTCTTTTCCATTGCTACATCATGATCACTGGGGTGATTTGAAAGAACATTGGTTCCTCTTATAAATGGTATTATTTGTGTATACGATATAGAGTATGTACGTATTTCTGCCATGATTAATGAAACCCGCCTATAACAGACACATTATCGAGCAACAACATGCCGCGTATTACAAGCTAGTTTGCTATTAAAATGGCTTTTGCTGTCAGGAAAGGGAGATATATAAGAAAGGTAGTGCGCGAACGTCCTTTATTAAAGAGATACAACATTATGGGGCCAAAACCAAATGACCACTATAGACAGGATTTACTGTGTATCGCTCTTAATTTGTAGGTGTTTGCAGCAAAGTATATATTTATCACGGTTCAATTAATAAAATCATCACTACCATAACTAACAATGAAACTACTATCTGCTTTGGACAGTCTAGAAGATCGCATGTAGAAAGTTCCATGCATGGCAACCCAGATGATGCATAATGGCATGTTGTTTTAACGAGTGCACAGTTATCATCAGTGCAGTACAAATTGGTGTCGTCACGTGAGGTCACGTACTTCCGCCCTGCATCCTTCTAATAGAGTAGTGTTGTAAGCTTATAGACACTGTCCACGACCCACCTGTTGCCATCCGGTTGCTAAAGGGCATTAATTCATATCGCAACGTGATAATTTGCAGGCCAAACATGTTGGCTGAAGGTATCATCTGTCAGTGGGTAGAGAGATGCTGCCTCGTCAGTTGTACTAAGCATAACACAACTGATCCAGGGAACCACATAACTTGTGCTTGGATCCATGCAACTGTAGGGTTGGAAATATGCCTGATATTTCCCTTGACTGGCCCAGTCTTCGTAATTGTAATAAATTATTGGCGCTCTGCTTGAGCTCTGTGTTATGCTGTACGCTTTCCTAACTTGATCAAAGATGCTTTTGAGTCACAGCCATTTAAAGCATGCACTGCTGGCAAACATAGGGACATATTTCACCCAATCTGGGCAGTTATACTGTTGACTGATGATTAGTAACGCATGCAGTAGTATCATCGTGTCTGCCTCTTAGTGCATACTAAGTAGATCAGAACTCTGTGACACCACTGTGCTGGACAACTTTGGCTATGTATCCATCTTCGTGCCCTCCAGCCAGAACAGATTGATCTTCCTCAAGAACAGGTGGGCGATTCAACATTATGTAGTTACAGAGGAACTCTGTCTGAGCTGCTTTGTTTTTGGTATTTCATAAGAAGTGTCTGTAGGTTGGGACTCTGCGACTTCCATGGATGGCATAGCATGGTGCTGTATCGCCACCTGTACCTCGTTCTCGTCCCATCTGCTTAAATGAGTGGGCATTATCATATCTATCGAATACTATCACTGAACCAACTTCATGTCACCAGCCATCAATAATTTAATCCTCTGTAGCACTCAGCATCAAAGATCATCAAGGCTGTTGAAATGTGTTTCATTGAGTGCCTGATGAAATGCCCGTCCATCTATGATATATACGGTGTCATCTTGGTCAATATGAAGCAATACATAGACTACACTGCCGTGAGCTTCTAAGACCTTAGATAAGTCAGCTTTTGTGTCTTCCTCATGGCTCCATCATTATTGAAGCGGTTAATTGATACAGCAGCTAATTCAAGGGTAACACTCGGTCGATGCTGATATCGTGCTGCTTTGACACAGCCAACAGGCGTCGGAACAGCATTTCAGAATCATCCATGGTCTTATCTATCTTGAGAGGCTTGCCCATACTTTCAAAGGTTGGTGTTTTGATCAATGATCTGGTTCCCAGTAATTGATTGTCCTCGAGAAGTCGTTTTTCAACAAATGTCTTATTACGCATCTTGGCATCTAAGAACTGTTCCATCTCTTTGGCTGCTTCTTGTGATGCAAGCTGCCCTGATGCTATGTTTACCAGCTCATCTGTGATGATCTGAATATCAAATGGGTATTGTTAGCTTGAGTTTTATCTTGTCGCCCTTGTGGAATGTGAACGCTATCAACCTGGCCTTCCTGATCAACAGCCACAGATGTAAGGAAGCGTTGAACTTCGTCATAAGAAATATAATGTCCAAAAGAAAAGAGAACATCAATCACCTGTTTCGCCCAAAGTCATGATGCAGGTTTCTGAGATGTCCACTAGATAGTCATTTTATTTAACTGATACATGATTTAAAGAGTTTGTAGTAAGGTTTCCGTCCGGCAACGGTAGTCTGAAAGTTGTAAGTTACCCATTAACAAAGAGGGCTATAGTTATGATAAATTATGCCGGTACAATAACTGGGTAGGCGGTGCGGGATACGTCGCATAGCTCTTGCAGCGCACAGAGCAAAGTCCCACAAGACTGTGGTCTAAAAGTTAATTAAAGCATGCAACATGCAGCGCGGAAATTTGAATCCACTTTTCAGCATGGTCGGAAGATCCGGCGAGTTATCCACCTAGAATCACCATCAGCTCTACATCATGTAGAATTACATTGGGTCACAAGGCCCTTTCTGCAAGAAAGCTCCCTTATGAAAGTTTGGATGCGGGAGTTCTTACAAATTCATTTTTGCTCCCAGATGCCATCCGGGAGCATCCAAAATTCTGTATCACGGAAAGTCGAAGACTGCCCACTGGCACAGGATATCTCAATTCCGATAGGTACCGCAGTGGGTTTGCAGTTGTCCCGTGTCTAGCACTGAGCTGGTCCAGCAGTCTTCCTGACGGGTCGGCTTCCACGCCGATGATGCCCCTGATTCTCGGTTTTTCGTCCCTTTGATACTACTCTTGACGTCAGAGGCAGGCGCTTCAACCAATCAGTGGGCGAGCATTAGCCAATTAGCGTGCAGCTAGAAGTGGTGACGTACTATCAAGTGAACAGCACATTCCCCATTCAGTTAATGCATACACGCGCTTACGACGTCGATGCAATATTTTGAAGATAATTTAACATAACATAATAAATATACAGCTTACCAGGACTTTTACGTCCTATTATCAGCTGGTGTAGAAACTATAATTATTAATTATTAATGTATAGTGATTTTCGGGCGATTTGGCTTATCTAATGCTCTATAGTTGTAGTACACTAGGCGCGTTACATAGATTTTGTCTAGTCTAGCTTTGAATGTGTTTATGGTAGGTGTGTCAACGACTGTTTCCGGTAATGCATTCCACCAGTCTATGATTCTGTTGGAGAAAAAATTCAGTCTATTGTTAGTATTCGCTCTAGTTTTTCTAAGTTTGAATTTGTGGCCAAGTGTTCTGTCATCTTGATTTAATGTGAATAGTTTACTGGGATTTACTGAATAGATATTATTAAGATACTTAAAAACATTTCTGAGATCGCCTCGTATTCTTCTATACATTAAGGTTGGTAAGTTGAGATTTCGAAGACGATTTTCATAGGGCATGTTCTGCAAAGCTGGTACCATTTTAGTGGCTCATTTCTGGACTTTTTCTAATTGTTCGGCAAATTTCCATGTGTGTGGGGACCAAACGGGGCCAGCATATTCCAGATGAAGGCGTATTAAACTTTGGTACAGCATCTTAAAGATGTCTGTAGTAATGGAATGAAACGTTCTCCATATAAGCCCTGTCATTTTGTTGGCTTTTGATGTGATGTTATTTACATGGGTTTCAAATGTTAAGTTTGAATCGATTATTATACCCAGGTCATTGATCTCGCTCTCCTCCTTTAGGGATACTGTTATATCATTATCAAGGAGTTTGTACTTACAATTACTGGCACTTGGCTTGTGGCCAATGTGCATAACTGAGCTTTTGTTTGTGTTGAACATTAATTGCCAATTTTGGGCCCAGTTTTGAATGGTCTCTAGATCATTTTGCAGGATTTCACAATCACTCACATAAGTTATTGAGTTTAATAGTTTAGTATCGTCTGCGAAAAGATAGAGTCTGGATTTTATGTTTCTTGACATGTCATTTACGTATATTATAAACAGTAGTGGGCCAAGTACACTGCCCTGTGGGACACCGCTTATGACTCTGGCCCAATCTGAGGCTGCCCCATTAACCACGACTCTCTGCGTTCTTCCTATTAGAAATGACTTAATCCATTCTAGGAGTTTCCCCGAAACACCATATGCGTTTAACTTGATAAACAATCGGTCGTGTGGTACAGAGTCAAAAGCCTTCTTAAAATCAAGATAAATTACATCAATCGATTTCTTATTATCCAAAGCATTTGTCCATTCGTCAATTACTTCTAGCATTTGAGCTACCGTTGATCTCCCCGTAGGAACCCATGTTGGTATTCAGTAATTATTTCACTTTTCTTCATATACTCTATCAGCTTGTCCCTTGCTATGGTTTCATGTATTTTGGATGGAACTGAGGTTAGACTGATGGGTCTGTAATTGTTCAGATCCCTCTTTGCTCCTTTTTTACGCACAGGTATAACATTAGCACATTTCCAGTCAGAAGGGATACTCCCTTTTGATAATGACTTGTTATAAATTAGGATAAGTGGTTCAGATAATACATCTTTTAGTTCATGTAAAATTCTTGGATGGAGGTCATCAGGACCAGCTGATTTATTTGTTTTTAAATCTGCAAGTTTTTTTCTGACGTCTTCAACAGAAACAGTAACATTGTTTATTGTTGTGGTGGTCGCTGTTGTAAATGGTGGGATAATACCTAGGTTCTCATTGGTGACGGTACTAGAGAAAAAGTGATTTAGTTCTTGACTTTTTCTTTCATTTGTGTTTATTAAATTGCCATCAAGATCTTTTAAGTCTACCACAGTATCTTTGGATTTGAGCTGGGTATTTACATACGCCCAGAATGACTTTGGATTAGATTTGCTATTTTTAGCTACAGTTTCCTCATATATTTTAACTGCCCGTTTACAGAATTGGTTCACCTGATTTCGTATACTAACATATTTGTTGTAATCTGTTGATGCTCTTGTTTGCAAATACATTTTTCACTTCCTTTCTTTTTTTCGCACTAACTTGAGGGCCTTTCTGTCTAACCAGGGTGGTCTATATCTTTTATTGTTTTTAACTTGTTTGGTTGGAATATAGTCTTTCGTGAATTTATTTACAAGATTTTTGAAATTTATCCAACATTCTTCGGGGGATTTGTTGTGGAAAAGTGCTTCCCAGTTAATACTTAGAGCTGAATGTAGTGCGGAATAGTCACCTTTGTCATAAGCCAATTTATTGGTCATATTCTGATGTGGTTCAGCGTAGCATTTTAGTTCATAATAAATGCATATATGGTCACACCAAGGGCTGGTAGAGGGATTATGTTATCAATCATTTCTTCCTCATTGGCGAATACTAAATCTATTACACTAGGCTCACAATTTATTCTATATCTTGTGGGAAATGAGATATGTTGGTGCAGGAAAGCATCGCCTACAGTATCCAGAAAGTAATCAGCGTGCTGGGATTGTTTCACGAGAGTACCACCTGCTTTCCAGTCAATTTCTGGAAAATTAAAATCGCCAGTAATTAGTAGGTTGGAATGCTTTTTGGCAGACACATTCTTAATAAATGTATTTAATTTTGTAATGTTTTCTTCGTTTGAGTTTGGACTGCGATAAACTTCCAGGATTAGCAATGTATCTGACCACTTTAACTTAACATCTACTCCAATTACTTCCTCAGGTAGATTACTGAGAGTTGATTTTGCTTCTGTGGGATTTAGGGATGATGCAACTTGCACTTATTCCACGGACATTTTGTTTGTCTATATTGGTGAATATATCGTAGCCATTGATTTGCAGCTCTTCTTTTTAAACAGTATATCTTAGATGTTTTGGGTTTGTTTCTGTGATTATAATTATATGGGGGGGGGGGGGGGGGGGGTAGCTGCGATATCTTTAATTGTAGCTCATGCCTCTTATTTAAAACTGAGTCTGCATTGGTGTAAAATACTTTAAGTTTGTTGGAATTATTCATATTACATTGAGACTTTTGGGTAGCACTAGTTGTTTTATTTGGTCCTTTGTGACCCGTTTCTTGTCTATGACCTTATTTAGTATTAACTGTGATTTTGTTGGCATGTTTCCAAATGGGTGTTTGAGATATGCACGTGTGTTAACACGTTTAAAAGTTCCTTCATGTACAATGGTTTTATTTTGTTTGGTTGGGTTTATTGTATGGTGATTATTCTTCAGAATGCTGCTTGGGTGTGTAATTATTTGTTTATGTGGATCTGACTGGTTGTCTGCTTTATCGATACATGTTGTATTATTATGTGTGGATACGATACGTCGGTTAGCAGGTGATATCGGTTCGCTAGTGCAATTGGTTCGGGCTGTGTTCTGCTTGGCATATGTTTAATAAGGCTACAGTTGTTCTCCCCCCTATCCCCCTGCCTTATAAAAAATCCTGAGAGAGTGAATCTCTCCTGTTTGTTCGCATTTGTAGTGAATGAGAAGTTGCAACATAATTTGGTTATGTTCTCGGATAGTAGACAAAAACCATTGTGGTTAGGATGTATGTTGTCCCTGAATAGGTGTAGATTGGCTTCCCCATTGGGGTGGGTGAACAGTTCTGGGTTGTCTACATGTGTTACACCATGCCATGTAGCTAGAGACCTTAGCATTTCGTTAAATTGGAAAACCAAGTTGTTCTCGTATCTATTGTTAGGTCGAGGCAGCAGTGAAGAGACCAATATTTGGATATTTGGTGCTAGTGTCTTGGCTTGTTCTATCATCGAATCGTAGTCATTGATCATTCCATTTACTCTACGCTTGGCAATATCATTGCTTCCAACATGGATTACTAGTACCACGTAGGGGTTAGTTGATAGGAATTGGTCACGTTTATCCGCAATTTCACCGATTCGTGCCCCACCATAAGAACGGACAGTTACATTTGTTGCTTCAGATGACATGTACATTCCGCTGAGCTTTCTCAAAGTTGAACTTCCAAGAATTAGAACATTTTGTGATGTTTTGTTCTTTTGATAAGCATTTGCATGGCGAGCTTGACCCAGATTAATGTTGTTGTTATTTGTGTGGTCAGAATGTATGCTGTATAACTTGCCAGCAGATTGCTTCATATTGTGGTTGTTACCATTTGTTTGTCGAGAGAAGGATGGAGAGTATGGAGTTTCTAAGACATTGTTGTTAGCAGCGACATGGCTGTAACTTCTGGTCCCAGGCTTAATAGTGTTGCTACTTATGTAGTGGTTCATTTGTGAACAACTCCGGTAGGGTATCTGCCTAGGTCCTCTGGTTGGGTGTATTTAATTTGTTAATTGCACTTTGGTGGTTACCTGTCCCAACCGGGGTGCATCTCGCATATTCATTGTCTGTGTATTATGTGTATGACCACTCTGGGTTCTAGTGATATCCCTGGAGGTCGGAGCAGAAACATGTTCAACGACTGTCTGTTTGTGCTGTTCTAGTAGCTCTTTGGGTCTTGTAAGATCAATATGGTCAGACATATGAGTATGGCCACTAGTTATCTCACTTTGTTTACTCATCTGCAATTCTTGTACTTGTATATTTAGAGCAGCATACTCATTTCGGATCTGTCTGATCTCTTCCAGGACATCACTAAGGATCTCACTACAAGAGTCATCTGAGGGGTTTAATTGAGTATAACCACCCATGTTTGTTTCAGTGTATGCATCACACACATGTGTTGCTAAATGGTTAGCCGTATTAACGGCATGTTTTAGATGAACCTTTGATTGGGTAGAATGGTCATAGACTTCTTCTGAGGATGCACAATCTTCCTCTGTATGTTGTGTGATATTTGTGCCCTCATTTGTTGACTTGGGTGGGCTTTCTTTTACTACTTCTACTGAGACTTCATTTGTTATCTCTATGTTGGTCGACTCACTATTATCCGTTTGACTTAACACTTTGTCATTCGTTGTGTTGACTAGTGATGTTTTGAGCAGAATTTTGTTTGCATTTCCCATATATTTCTTATCAAATGTTAGTTCATACCATAACAGAAACTGTAGTATGTGGCTAGAGATGGGTGTGCAGAAACTACATGAGTATTTGCGCTTTGATGTTGTGAGAGCAGCTAGCATGTATGGGGGTAGATTTGAGCAGTTGTAATGCAGCCATGCTTTGCAAACCTGACACCGTATCATATATGGGTTATTTGGCTCACCGCACTGGCATGCACCTTTAAGTCAATGACAAGGTCATGCTTACTTGGGGTTTTATTGGTAGGTGTAAGCTTGGTAGGGTTCACCATTTTAGATGTGGCTAAAGCATTTGCACCATCCTCTAGGTTAGTTGCTGTTGTAGTGTTTGTAGGTGTTGCTGTGGCAGTAATTTGATTTGTAGTTTCTGCCGGAAAATATTTCCTGCGGAGCTCTTCCTCCCTTGTACTATCACATTCTTTACAGTGCCAATAACCAGATGACATATATTGAGTCTGCTTTGCAAGATCTTTACAATCCTCGCACACCATGATTCTTTACTCCACAAATCAACAGGTTAGATGTTTGCTTGACTGTAATAAATTTAAATGTTGTTTGACTGCAAATCAGTAGATTAGCTATGGTTTAAGTATTATCCCTAGTTGCAGGCTTATGTAGCTTAAATGTGCAAAGGACACCACACACAGGATAGAATTACATACAAATATATTAGTAAGAAAAAGAGTGCTAGGTTCTCTGCCTCGCAGCCACTTGGAGAAAGAATATGACACAGGGGCAGCCGGAGGATTGAGAGAACATACAAACAGAGGTTAGTTGAATTTAACCCTGAGTTTAAAGATAACGCGGCCATTTCTGGTCCAATTTTAACAAAGTAAAAAGTTCTGAGATTCTCGTTTCATTCTGATCCTGATCGGTACCAAAAACGACGAGAACAGTGCGATTTGAGAAAATCACGAGTACCAACTCGTTACACCATAAGCACACACTCTCTCCCAATCCTGACACGTGTTGCCAGGAAAGCTCTGACGAGCGCGCATTTACGCATTTTTTAACGAAAACCTCTCTGATAAGGCTTTATACACACGCATTTACGCTACTCAGGGGGGGGGGGCGTGCATGGAGGGAATCTGGAACGGTCGTCCCGCACCCACTTAGCCGGGATGGTCAGTACCCGTCCGGTCGATCCGTGCTACATCATGCAGTTGCAAGAACTGTATCTAGATTCGTCTTTCATGTGCCCGTCATTATATAAGTAAATATTTCTCCTCTCTTGTTGGATTCGCTACAGATAAAGCAATTTTGTCTGATATCAAACCCAGCTTTTCCCGCCCTACTGACATTTCTACGTGTAGAGGATCCAGGCTGCTGGTAAGTTTCTGTCAATCAGGCGTAAGGAATGTTAGACTTACTGGTGTATTTGCACCGACGTGCCTTATGGAAAGCAACTCTTAACTTTAAAAACTTTAAATATTTGCTTGCAATGGACACAGTGATTAAAAACACAATTTTCCGCTGCTGGCTAGCATTTATGATTGCAAGCAAGTCAACTGATGTGGGGTCGCTAACAACAGGTTCCTTATTCGGTTTGCGTGACTGAAGCATATAATACAATGACCTGCGTCAAATTTGCGATATTTCACTACATGTGCCTCAATATCCATGGTCAAGAATGAATATTGTACATAGCAATGCCCACAGATGTATAAATATAAGAATGCAGACAGATTTGTAATTAGAAGTAAATATAATATTAATAACATAACAGGTGTTTTCATCATGTCGTTTTTCACGATGATTATGCAGTAGAAAGTCGCATTGTTTTAGTTAAGTTTGTGTAAAGCAATATGAAAATGGTCAACAAAATATTCGTCACTGGGTCTCAGATATGGGGAACAGCAAGACGGGCGTTTTGAGTCTAATTGTATAAATGTGTGCACTTAAATATAGAAGATCTGCAATATTGAATATGTATCGGCATTGTCCACGTAGCGATAACAGGTACCATGGAATGTTCACCAGAAAACACTAAAGAGCATAAAATATTGTAACACACACATCCATTTGATAAATGCCATAGATCAGAGACATGAGAAAATAGGTTGAGGTTTGTTCTAAGATGGGTAGGGTTGCCCGACCAGAAACCACTCCTGGCCGCTGCACTATACGTCAATCTGATTGTGATGTTAGCTAATGAGTAACAAGTGGCGTAATGGATGAATTTTAGCTATGTCCCGCCCATTATTATCTAAGCTCCGTCCAGGTGCTGTCCAGGTTTGGATCAATCGAACCCTGAACTCCCTGAATCTCAGTTTCCAGAAAAATATACAGGTAGGGTGTTCAATATTTTGAAACAAATTTGACTGTGTGCTATTGCTGCCTACAGCACAACACCCTGTCAAATTAGTTTTAAAATATTCAACAGAATGTTTACTAAATAGTAGACATACAATTCGTACAACTTGACAGACTATTAAGCATTTATGGCGGGCTTAGATATGCCATTCATGGCGTATTTGATTATCATGTCAGCCGACCTGGAGCGTAAGGGATTATGACGGCATATACTTGACTGACAGACTGGGTTCCTCTATTCATGTGTTTATCTCTTATGGCTACGCGCCTCACGTGTCTCTCTATCCTCTCATCTGTACGCCAAACTCAGAAGTCTATCATTCTCACCTAGTAATCGCCTAGCCGTCTATCGGTATTGTAGCACGGATCGACCGGTCGGGTACTGGCCATATCAGCTAAGCTTGGTATTGGCCGCCTGTCCTGGATTCGTTCCTATAAGCGCGCCCCCTGGGTAGAGGAATAAGCGTGTATGGCCCTATACGAGAGGATTTTCATCGGGAAAACGACTAAGTGCGTTAGAACGCGTGGTGCGCATGCGCGCGCCTGTTGCTGTTTCGACGACAAACGTTCAGCACGTCCAAGAGCGAGTGGTACTTTTAGAGTACCGAGTTGGTACTCTTTAATTGTTATAAATTACTTGTTCCCGTCACTTGTGGTATGAATCAGAATTGGATGGGCTATTCAAAACTATAAACCGTTTTAAAATCGGTTCAGAAATGGCTGAGTTATCGCCGATTTCTCCCTGCAAATTATGCTCAAAATATAGAAATGGCGTCATAATCGTGTATATATATATAGCTAAATAATTAGTAATTTGTGTGACACGTGACTCACTACGTCATCTGTACATCTATATTTATCGCGATATTTAGATAATTGTGTACACAGATTACAGCGCGCTGATTGGCTGGTTCAGCAAATTCTGATTGGTTGAGGCAGCCAGTCATGACGTCCCTATGGTATAAAAAGGGATGATTTCAGTAGATCTGGAGCATCGTCGGCCTTCAACCACCACACTGCATGTCGTGTGTGTCGTGTTTTTTATGTTTTTACCGCAGTCAAGTAAACTTTGCCCGGTGCGCCACAAGAGCTATTTGGCGCACCCTGCACCGTTAGGCTTTAATATGTACATGCATAATTACAATTATATTAATAACACTTCCTGTTAATGAGTTATCATTAACTTTCTTAACTTACCGTCATCGGACGGGAACTTTCGTCATTACAGTATTATTATGTAGGACTCACTAACTATTCAGTAGACATTGCTTATACTGTGTTTCACTGTCGTGAGTTTGTATCGCTGCCGTCCTGGAGCAGCATGTGGGAACCCTGTCTTGCGGGAGATCTACATGTGGCGACGTATCCAGCTTTCAGAGAACGTGTCAACTCACGTCACAAGTATAGTGACGTCTCAATTTCAATAACATAGTAGCCCATTATAAGAGTGGCTACTGAGTATTCAAGTAACTATACATGATATCCTTAATTACATCTTTAATTATTTTAATTTATTACCGTAGAAAGGTACCGATGACTAATAGGTACCGTACCGGTCCTCCGACCGCATCTTATAATTATCCTTGTTTACTGTAAGGTGTTTTAACTAACCGCACCATATTAGGTCTATCAACCTGTATTACCACTGTTCTAATCTAATCATATACTGTCACCATTTTGTACTTGGTTAGTTAGGTATATGGCCAGTGGCCATCTTGTTGATATGTTTTGCTTATTTATAGAAAACTTAGGACTGCAGTGCATTAGGAAATACTATGCAGCAACATTTATATATGCCTCACCTTCTCCAGCCACCAACAATTTTACACTGAGGTCACTGTCCGTGCTATAACTCTGTTTAGCCAGGCGTACTATCGACTAAGCCTGACTATTCAGCTCGATTGGATAGGTTTAATGTGATTGGAGACAATTTCTTCGTTAGGAGACACATAGTTTACGCCTCCTTTCCAGTCGTTGTGGTAATCTAGCCCCGCACCCCGGCAAGGTTGTGTTAAATTGGCCAATATACCGATAGGGCCTCATATCTATAAAGTTATTGTCTCTTTTCATGTTCCACTAAGCCTGATGGCTTCTTAATAGTTTGCATATCCTACCCGCACAGGGGCTGATCCGACTCTGGGAAACTATCGGAGGTTTCCGAGCGGTGATGGCCAAGGTACGGTGTCACATACACTCCCATCCATATCCTAGGATACTTAGTAGTTAGTTAACTTTGCCAATGTAGGAAGTACTGTGAACACATATTATTATTTCATATTTCTTTTAGAATGTTTCTCTCGCACCGCAGTGCACATTGGGCAACGTGAGTATAAACCTAACAGTAGGTCAATACTTAGCTCCATAGGACTTGGTGACGGGCGAGATGGGCATCTTCACCCAACTCATTAAAACGTCTGGGCAAGATGTTGGAATCTGCCACACCCTCACGGGAAGGACATTTGCGGTGGATATTCGTCTCTCTATCCTCACCGTAACCATAGGTCAGTCATAAAGATCTGCTTGTGACAATTTCACAGTACTCTGGTTGAATAAAAGAATGGCCTTTTTTAGCCAACACTTTTCCTCCACTTCGGCAGTGGGGGCATTTTTCTGAAATGGAGGCCCGCGCGAGGCACTTACCTCTTGCAAGATATCCAGTGATGGCGGCCCGCGCGAGGTTACTACTTCTCACCACAATTTTTATAGCATCTAGAAGTAATGCTCGCGTGAGGCACAAAGCCTTTCGCCACGCTAGGAGTTTCGTCTCTTCATCCTTTTCAGCATAGAGGTAATGTAACTTGTATTTAGTTAATTAGTGATCTCGTATGCGGGAGCCTCCTTTGCGAGGGTACCTCTGCGGACTCAAGAGTCTGTGCGGTACCTCCGTGTCTCCACGTTTAGAAGTTCATCAGCTGTCTCTATGTCATGTACTATTTGTATGCTCACTGTTATCTAGCAAACTCTGTGGTTTGTATAGGTTATGTTTTCTTTAATTACTCATTTTTAGACTTATCACAATCCTTGTAAGTTCATAGCTTCAAAATTGCTATGGACAGGCATACCGGTGACACCAATTCATGGGCTGACACAGTTCAATTTAATGATAGCGGCAATCGTCGCATGACCCCAGCGGAACAATTGAGTTCCACCAGCCTTAGTAGCCAGTCTTTGTTAACCACAGGTCAGCATCGCATGGGATCCGACACCCCGAGACCGAGAGATAACCAGCCATCTCGTTCATCGTGCACATCTGGCGCGGCGACCCGACATCACACACCAGAACGGCCCGAGCAACTCCGCGAACTACAGTATTGCACGGCCGGTGGTGCCAAGCAAGGGTGGGTGGGGCTGGGGGCCCCAGCTGACTTGCTCCAAACACACACACCCTCCCCCCCTGTATGGTCCTATTTGTGGTTGTGCAGACACGAAGGAGAAAGTCGCTTTTCGGTTTCGATACTCGTCGCCCTGGCAACATGTACATACAGTCGGCCTGAGGCAGGTGTTCAATGAGTCAGCCCAGAGGCGGGGGTGGGGTGGGGGGGGGGGGGTGTTATGGGGGAATGGGGGGGGGGGGCTCGAGCAAATGTTCTAGGAAGCCGAACTTTGACAAAGTTAAGTAGGCATACGCTGTTTGAGGCACAAACCTTCTGTGTCTGAACTTAAAAACTAGCTATTAGTCTAGCTCCTTAAGAACGAACACCAAAATAATGCGGCACTGACTAAAGTTCTTTACGGTTAGGGATTCGGTTGCACCGATTTCTATTGAAATCTGTTCACCATTTCTGCGTAAACCAGCGTGCATCCCTTATACAAATACAACACATATATAATTCAACGCATTACTTTGCTATAAATGGTAGACCTGTATTACCGACTCTCCAACTCAATTTTCCTGTGATGGAGGCCCGCACAAGTGACTTTCTTCTCGCAAAACTAATTTATTGGCATCTTTATAGTTTATATTAAAGTTGTGTATACGTACACCGTGCGGGGATTATCCCCTACTCGGATATATACATACACATATATATATATATATATATATATATATATATATATATATATATATATATATATATATATATATATATATATATATATATATATATATATATATATATATATATATATATATATATATATATATATATATATATATATATATATATATATTATATATATATATATATATATATATATATATATATATATATACGGATAAGGTCGGTATTTCTGGCGAGATAACCATAGACGGTGCAGTACCGCCACAATCATACTTATAAGGGTACGTTGCCTAAAACTCCCGCTCGTCCATTCCTTACTATTTTAAAATGCCAGCCCTTGACTCGGTGAGCTACCACCTATACTCTAAATAGGTAACCGTTAAATCAAACAGGCATTATGCATCACCGCACAGGCTACACTAATAGTTGGGACGAAACGGTGGTGTTCGACTTTGGCGGGAATGCTCGGCCGGCCCCACTGGAATGTGATCATTCCACCCGCCCTAGAGGTCTGTCTCTGTATCCACTGGTTGCCCAAAGCCTCCCTTCAGGTTCCCTGTGGCCGGCTAACCAGCATCGTCGGGTCGGGTCGTACCACGGGTACGAATCAGAGTCAGAGGAGGTAATAACGGAAAAGCGCGACGCCGGAGCAACAATAGTCCGACAAGTTATGAATTGTATGTCTTTGGTGAATTTACGATTAAATAAGCATTATGTTGAATATTTTGAAACTAATTTAACTGAGTGCTCTTGCTGCTATAGGCACTACATCACAGCAGTACAAGCAGCAACAACACCGAGTAAAATTAGTTTCAAAATATTAAATAGCGTACATGCATAGGGCCTAGTTACCTGGAAATTCTGGGAATTGTGAATTCCAAGTATAGAAGCTGAGCACAAGACGGGCAAAACGTGGATGGAGCGTGGATATAAATTGGCGGGTCAGGCTAGACATGGATCCATCAGTCGGTTTACCCTATACACCATCATTATTGTTTTCTGACGCGCTGATATCCAGTCAAGCCTGTCCATAACAGATATTGTAGTCATGGGACAACAGCACTCAATACTACTCGCTTAAACCACAACGTACTATAGTAATAGCACCGGTGGTCAAATAATACTGTTTCTGAGGATCACGACTTTATGGAACCACCATCATGAATGTGGATAGCCGCTATAGACAGGTTTGATTTATGATGTCCAATACACTCATTAAAGAAGCAGTGACGAACGGAAAGCGAAACATCCACTAATAACACATTTGCTATTTACGGAAAACTAATCGAAAAATTATACTGCTTGACTTTTATCTAAATCCCCTCGCCAAGAAAGAATGACAGTTTTCTTCGTTTCGACGTGATCGAAGCGGACAACGTTAAGCCAGGTTTCATTGTCCTTTCTAACGATTTCTAGATCGCACTGCAAATTCGATCGGTTCCGGAAATCTGCCGGGTAAAAAGGGGGATGAGCTCTTGTCACATATCGGCAACATCTTGAAGTTGTAGTCTGGTGTTCTTGAAGCATTATTTCCTTAAAGGTATATTGTCATG
This sequence comes from Chaetoderma sp. LZ-2023a, assembly GCA_034401795.1. NCBI lineage: Eukaryota > Metazoa > Mollusca > Caudofoveata > Chaetodermatida > Chaetodermatidae > Chaetoderma > Chaetoderma sp. LZ-2023a. Next base: position 53,727,743 of record CM067374.1, on the reverse strand, counting down.
GTAACGATACGTGGATGCCCAAAGGATGAGTTAGATCTGTCACGTAAGTATGGCAAAGGGTCATAATAAATTACATCACAGGTAGGCTGATGTCACAATCAAAATGCATCTTGAAAGGTTGTCGAGCTTCGTCATGTTTATAAACATGTAGTAGTCCATCAAGTGCACGAATTGTATGCCTTTACTATATAAACAACATTCTGTTGAATATTTTGAAACTAATTTGACTGGGCGCTGTTGTTGTTGTTGTTGTTGTTGCCGCAACAACAGCGCCTAGTCAAACAGGTTTAAAAATATGCAACAGCGTACCGGTATAGTTACATTGAATTGGGCTGCTGGGAATTCAGGATTTAAAATTTATAAATTGATTCCAACACGGGGAAAACCTGGGCGGAGCTTAGCTAGAAATGGGAGGTGCTTATCTCGAAATTGAGCCCGCTATTGGTTGAGGAAAATGGTATTATATGTCACTATGACAACACACATTATTTATATTATAAATTGCTACCCTTCAAAGTCATTCTATGGCTGGTTAAGCTTGAAGTATTGTCGATTCTGTCATACTTATCATGGCAAAACACAGCGCAAAATACTCACTACGCTCTAATCTAGATGGGCCTATAGAAGTGAAATAATCGAAATGGTCAAAATGCGGAAAAGTACTGTCAATAACTGGATTGAAGTGTCATATATGTAGGCCAAGAACTCGTTTTTGCGACTGAATTGGTTCGTGAAACCACGGACCCAGGAATCAGGAATCACTGACCACGAGCCAGAAACACCAAAACAGCATTTATGCAACTTGACGGGGCTTGTCGATTGCAATTTCGTGGCAATGTTCTGAAACCACAAGCATTCTAAATTGCGTTAATTTTAGCAATTAATTTGATAGTAATTCGATTTAGACTTAATTTCAGTCTACGTAAATCACAGACGACCGCATACATTAAAAATATTGACGAGATGTCGTCATTCAAATAAGTTTAACTGGGCACCGCTACCTTGAAATTTACGAACCAGTAACCATTGGCAACAATGAAAACTCGGCTTCTGGTTCGACGAACCAAGTCAGTAAATCCTCAACTTCCGGAAAGCCAAAACGCACGAACCACTGACTGCGTCAAGCTGCCGTCAGGTCGAGCATGCGCAGCGACTCAACTAGTCGCTTGGTTTTCCATCAATTATCGGCAACTCCCAGCGACTGATTTAGTCTCCGACAGGTTTCACCTGAGCGTACCTGCGATCACTTTAATGTTGATCGTCGTTAATCGCCATCCAAAAAATTTCTTACCGCTGGAGTAGATCATGTTCTACTTCTACGATCGGGTGCCGTCAATCGCAGGCCAGTTAATATCGACATGAGTGTAATTACGATTGTCGGCAACTGAATTATCGGCTCTAGCCAATCAGTGCACAGAAACTGATGGATAACAGAGTCAGTCATTACAGTGATTAATTTTCAAAAATGGTCTTTTTGTGGCCAGCAAATGAGAAAATTAAACAAAATTACATATTTAAAGGGTTAATTACTTAAGGCAATAATACCAGAAGGTTATTTAATTCAAGCTAGCACAGTCTCATAATTCATGGATCAGATCTGTCAATCAAGCATCTGAAGACACAATCACATGACGAAACATCAACTGATGCTACTATAAAATGACGTCACTAAAGGTTTGACTTTTCTCGACATATTTTGAATGTGAAGTCTTTTCGCATAATATTATATTTACTATCTCTGTAAGGAAAATCAAACTATTTTAGCAGGTAACTTTTAAATCCGGAATGGATCTCTAAAGGTTGGTCATGTTCTTGTTCTTTTTACTACTCCTCATTCAGGAGACTGAAACTGAAACTTCAGACTACTATTCTCAGAAGGATATGTTCCCACTTTTGCAGTTTTCGATTCACTTCCCTGTTTGTTATTAGTACGGCGCCACACCCCTAAATTTTAAAATCGCTACTCTTCCGTTAATAAGAAATGTAGCGTGATTAAAGTTGAGAGGCATATTTTATGGGTAACACTTGATATCATTATTTTTCAATTCACTGCCCTGCTGTGTTTCAGTAGGGCGCCCACTCTTAAAATTTAAAATCTATATAAATCCAAATATAAAATCTATATAAAATTAGAAATCTATGTACAATTTGTGGAACGTTCCGGAACGTCTCGTACACGCTTTTTACTATTTATTTTGTATTCCAGTGTTTTGTTGAAAGATTGTGTACATGAGCATAGTGTTATTAACCTCAGCCACCCTGGATTATTAGGCTACATATTAGCAAAAGGCATGATCTACAACTTAAAGCAAGTAGCAAAAGGAAAATACATAGTTACGATTTCAAAGGAAACTATTCTTTTTTCTTGATCACATCTGTATTTGAGGCAAGATGCAGAACAGCTTATCTAATGATTGTTTGTGGATACACGGGATGCAATAGGCATATACACATTTTAAGGAGATAATGCACAACAAACATATATTGTAAATATGAAAGGTCATTTCAAAATAATTACACGACCTGTTAATTCATGCTGCGTTTCCAGTTGACATGAGCGCACGTACGACTTGGAAACGGGACAGCGCAAGTAGCTGCCGATAGTTGCTAGTAATCGAATCGTAAGCGACATGAGCGCAAATTTTCTAGTCAGTTGCCGACAGTTCTAGTGTAGCGCGGGACATCGTACTCACCTGACCGCAGCTTCGGTCAACCACGAACCAATGAACCAATTCAGTCGCAAAAACGGGCCCCTAGGTCGCACTACAGGCATCGTCCTATCTCACGGTCTCGCCCTCCCACCAACGCTCCCGTGTCGAGTCCCGTGCTTGCAGGCTTTTGATGTTTGGGCTAAGTCGGCGAAACTTCATAAATTAGGTCAGTCAACTACCGCATAATAAAATTGCTCGGTTATTATCGTCCTACTAATATACTGTCAATCACAAAGACTAACACTCGTGTCTCACAAGCGCTCCATCGATGTTGGCACGAAGCTACGCCTGTATTTTTAGATTTATAGCGAAATTGAAGTAGGCAGAAATCTGATTAGCCACCAGAAAACCGGCAGCGAACATAGCAAGAAATCGCGGGTTTGCAAGTACGCCTCGAACAACGAAACGATGTGAGTGGGCGTATGTTAGTACGATGCACTACAGGTGAATCTTCTCCTGATAGTATAGTGAATATTCAAAACCACGCAGTACTGGTTCATCTCAGATTACTCAGGCCGGTGTAGGCCTACGTTTAAACACTGAATCGAAAAGCAAAAACCGACCCTCCTTACAATTTGATATTTAGTCTGTTGAATATTTTGAAACTAATTTGACTGGGAATAGAAAGCAACGGGTTCTTGTCCAATTAGTTCAAAATAGTCAACAGCTGGTATGTATAATAACCCTACAATTTGGGATTATAGCAATTTAGGATTCAATGGGTTAATAAACGCATGATTAATCAGAAAGAAGAAAGATACTCCATATTTTACACAATTATTCTGAAATTGTTTCTCCTTTAATGTCAGAGATACTAAATATCATTTTGAAGTGAACTATTTGAAGCCATACCGGGCAAGAGGGTGGGGTCACCTACAACCTACCCAAGCTCATCAGCGATACTGACACTCAAATGTCATACAAAAAGGACTTCGGGGAGCAGATCACTGACGTATCTAAAACTAATGACAATATACCAAAACCGACCACACACCTAAATCAATGCAGCTTTTTATGTACCACATCCCCATCGACACTGTAGGCCAAGGCACCCTTATCGCGCTACCCAAGAAGCCATCTGGTCCCCCAGCCAATTTGCAGCTCATTTTGCTTCTCAACAGCATACGGAAAATCCTATCCAATGTTACTCTATCCCGCATCCGAGACAAGATCGATGACTTCACCAGATCATGTCAAAGTGGCTTCAAATGTGGACGCTGCGGCGCAGACATTGTATTGGCTCAATGCATGCTTGTGTCGGTAGTCATGTCCAAACACTGGGATTTTCACAAAATTGGTCCTCGACACAATTAAACGCTCAAAGATTTTAAGAGTACTACTCCAGGCCTGTTGCAATGAAGATGAGCTACGGCTAGTGAGACTACTGCTTACAGACACCAAGCTGAGAGTACAAGTCAAGTCAGTGAATTCTATAGAGTTTGAGACATCAATCGGCTCCTCACAGGGAGATGGTCTATCCCCTGTGCTTTTCACCTGTTACCTTGCTGCTGCATTGAAATCCGTGCAGGGAAATTCCACAAGACCAACCCACCCCCACCCCGTATCAATACTGGATATGCCGCTAGAGATGGAATATGTGAACGTCTTAGACGAGGAACAGAAACCCCTTGACGAACTTCTCACCATAGCTGCAAGCAAACTCAAAATTGGGAATCTATTGTAAATGAATCCAAAACACAGTTCACCAACATATACCCATCTTCAAACATGAAACTAAATAAAATGACGATCCACTTCTTGGCGGTGAACTGTGGAGAAAAAGTAAAATCCTGGGCTGAATGCTTTGCAGTTGTAGAGCGGATCGCTCTAACGCCGGGCCGAATTGGCCTGGGCCGGACTGACCTAAACGCACCACCCTGGCCATACATAGTCACGTTCGCTAGGAACGCGTAAAACACGTATTGCGCATGGGCGTCATTCGAGATAGTCCTATTATGTTGCATAGACAGTGTAGGGAATGGTATCCTTTGTGTATATAATTGCCCATATCTCCAAATTGGTTAATATGAGGCCATTTCCTTCATCAGGAACACTAATCCGTTTACAGAATGAAAATCGGACAAGGACTTGACGCTGTAAGGTAAAGGTCGCTGTACGTCACAAAAACATGCGACTCTATGCGTTTATCCCTCTAGAAGAGACGCTCTGTGATTGGCTAACAAAACCTTATGGTGGCTGCTGATTGATCATCAGACCCTATATAGGGAGACGTATCGGCCAATATTCGTCAGTCCGGTGGAAGGGTAGGCCGATATGGTTGTTATTCAGTTGAGTCTCTCCAGCACTACGCAGAGCAGCCGTTCTGGCAATCTACACCCGCGTAATTACTTTAAAGTTTAAGCTACCTGTTGCCGTGATCGGAGAACGGCTCCGTCACACGCCTCTGAAGAAGTTTTTGGACGGCCCTTCTTTAAGGGCCAAATAATAAACTAAAAGACGGTTCACCCAGCCGTCCCTTCGGCCAACCCACGCCGCACCGGCGACTACTCTTGGCGCGATAGTGAACATTACACTTCGATCAAAGGCGCCATTCAGAACCCCATAGCACTTCTAAATTTAACTATAGGCCATCCTGGCAGTGTGTATCTCGGCAATTCTTGTCCGGGCCACGCCAAAGAGTGGGCAATCTAAAGTGCCCGCTATCTGTGCCATTTCTGCAAGTACTTAAAGATTGCTTATGTGAAATCTTGAGCCGTTTTCACTGTTGAACATTACTTCCAACGTCGCACCTGAGCTAGCGACGCCATTCGTCTTGTGCTAACACTATTCGATAAACTTTTCTGCCACACCATCACTACTTCAGGCGTGTGTTTTATCCAGTATCTGCTTTCAGCCACAACTGCTCCAGACTCTTTCTGATACTTGGAATCATCAACCCTTTGTCGCTGATAATTACTGTTTGCTATGATTGTATAAATCGCGGTGCCACTTTATAAATCTAGGCACGCATTTTACTTCTGTACGCTGATGACTAAAAGGCGCAACTTCTTTTCCTAATTCACCGATGACTAAAAGGCGCAACTTATTTTTCTAGATACGCCCTATTAGGCATTCTTTAATTGCTGTATTACTTTGTATACACCTGATTACAAGTAGGCGTAACCCGGTCAGCCAGACCTATATCATTTCTATTGTCGTACTGTACTTAACGATGAGTACCGATCTTGACTATTTACTTCTTTATGTTATTGTTAGTTCAAAGGAAATTTACACTCGCTAAAATGTCTATCACCTAAACTTGTTTGTAATAGCAACATATTTCCACTAGGGCCATCTCTCGTGGCGAAACATAGATACGAGACACGGCGCAATGACCCTAGCTAAATATTAGCTCGGGTAGTTCAGTTAGGTGACTTGTAACAAGCCGGGGCAGTTGCTGAAGCAGCTGTTTATTGTAAAGCTCACTTACGGTGCCACCGTCTATTGGTATACCACAAAGGGGTATACAGGCGACGAGTCTATAAAGACCATTTAGTTATATTACAGCAACTGTTTCACTTTGTGACGAACTCCGGCCTTCTTCGGCGAAGATAACATTGCTTATATTAACTTCTGGCTTCAGTTAGTTTTGGAGCCGACCTTAAAATCGCACAGGTTTCTCGACGGCTTCTAGATAAACGAGGACGACTCATACACCCAATCAGTAGCTTCAGTGACACCGTTAGAGTAGGAACTTTTATCCTAAAGTAGGAATTCACTGCGAAATAATAATATTAATAGTACTTGGCCTAGCAGTGAATCTTGGGCACTTTCAAATAAACAATAATAATAATAATAATAATAATAATAATAATAATAATAATAATAATAATAATAATAATAATAATAATAATACTTTATTGCTTTTTTATGCCATTACGGCTAATCAGCACAGTACAGTTTACAGAACTTTAAACACACGTGTCATGC
>CM067374.1:53638264-53720602 GCA_034401795.1 Chaetoderma sp. LZ-2023a | reverse complement strand
CCTGTGTAATGCTGCCACCTCGCTGTTGCAATCAGAATATGTTAGCTGTTAATCGTGGCAGACCAACTGGGAATTAAAGGTCACTAATCCAATCATTTATTCGGTGTATTGATTTCTTGAATTATTGATTTATTGTCTCAATTGCTAAGCTGTTAGCCATAAATTAAGCATCATTCTTTGTTGGCGTATTTCATGGTAATGAAGGATATGCGGGAGTCAATCTTATATCAATTTTCATAAAACAGAGATAGTGTAGACAGTCTAAGCTGATCAATCATAATATAATAAAATATGTTCATACTTTGAAATAAACATATAGTATTACACTATAGACAGCCTGGTTCTTCTTGTCCTATATCTTTTGCAATGTGCCATTCTTTACACTGTCTCTCATCCCAATCATTTTCCTTGTTTGACCAACTCCACGCGTAGGATTTTAATTCTACATTGCATTTCAAATAAAAGCATTGTCATTAACACATTTTCCCCCATTCTATCCCAGATATAGAAAATAAAGGCTACAGTACGAGGTCTATCTTCCATTTTGATGATCCACCGGGTATTTCCTAAATTACACATCTATATTCTACATTGTTGAATCACTCAGCAGCGTTCGTGTATATGTTCAGTTAGTAAAGGCCAACAGAACGAACTATTACGAGCTGCTAGGATGGGAAAATCGTGCAAATGCCATATTTTACAATATGTTCTTTGTTCTCCGATTTTGCTGTCATAGAATTCACATAGCATGTCTCCAACTTTGAATAAATTGTTGAAAGCAGACATTGTTAGGATTATTAATGTGAAATGATATTAACAAATATCCTGCAGCAAAGGTCAACTGCGTATTTCCAAAGGAACAATGTACATTTCTCTGATAAATGGAAATCTCGACTTTAAAGATGAATACAATTCCCATGATGAATATAAAAACATCATTTATGTCTACAACAAGTGCACATATTTTATAGGAATCCCTCGAACGAATGAGTGAATCAATGTTCTAACATTTTTTTAACCGACCACTGAATTGGCCTAGACAAATAGTTCGTGATAAACGATAATACTCAATTTATTATAATATCCCAAGGATCACGAAATAATATTTCATTAATATGTGATGCGATTCATCGATATCAACACGTATTATGCCAGTATTTCCAATAAGCAATAGCTATGTTTTGATATCTATGGCATTTCCGTTTTTTCAGACATGTAGGCTAGAGGCAAATTATTCGCAGACTCTGTTAATCTTATGTTAATCATAACAGTATTCATACCTTGGTATCCTTGAAAAGTAGCTTTATTTATTTTTTTATTAATCACCTGCCATAAACAAGCATCATCAGGCGATATAAATGCAGATCTATTTGTGATGACCGTACTGCCGTGTCATGTTATCATTGGAGTCGATACATTTTGAGATACATTTGCTGAATCTATCGAGGGATCCATATCTAGATATTCCCCGCCCATTTCTACTCCCACATTATACGTGCATTTGAATCGATTTAATCACTTTGGACCATAAATTTCCAGAATCTCAATTTCGAGGTAACTATACAGATAAGCTGCTGGATAGTTTTAAAACAATTTTACTCGGAGCTCTTGTTGTCATAGATTTAAGATATCCCACAAATATTATAGACATACAATTCACATGCTTACTGTCGTTGCCACTTTCGTGACAGACCTACATCATTTGATTGTGATGTCCGCTAACAAGTGATGTATTTTGATTATGATGTCATATAATTCATTAATACATTTCCTCACTCAATCATATGACGCCATAATCAACTAGGCGACGTGTATTCTGACGTCATAATCATGACACCATGAATGATTCGATTAAGCCCGTCTTTAACGCTTAATAGTCCGACACGTTGTACGAATTGTATGTTTTTGCTATTTAAGAAGCAAAAGCGCCCAATCAAATTAGTTTCAAAATATTCAACAGCTTACCTGCATAGTTATCTGGAAATTGATAGTCATGGAGTTCAGAGATCGATCGATCCCAACACCAGCGAGGTGTGGATTGAGCTTAGCTAGTGATGGGCGGGGCATGGCTAAAACTGGAAAGTACAATTGATTGACAGATCAGATCCCTTCATTGGATCAACAGCATGCTTACACTTTTCCTTACATATCCTCAGTTCCTCAAATACTGGGATTTGGGAAATATTTACGTAGTCTGTCTATTCCTATTTAAAGAATAATTCCATATTTCTGATATCGAATCTCAAACTCAAACTCATTTTCAATTAATATTAAAATTATTCTGAAACAAATGATTAATGGCGATGTTTAACATAATGCCATTAGTCTTTGTCATTGCTATCTGCTAAGTCTGTCTTTGAATTGTGTGGGACAGTGCCAGCATTTTATTTTCTGCAAGCCAGTGACATAGGTGTTCATACAATGGATGTCTTCCTCGTTGCTTCGGCTCTTTTCAGCAAAACTATAATATAAAATAGTCAGTCTCTGCTAATAGCTTCCTACCAGCAGACAAGGGCAGACAAATATCCCATACTTGCCTGATTACATCCCTCCCATGAAAACATAGCATTGGATTAGGACAGTTTTATTTTCTATGAAGATTCCTCCCGGAAGTATTGAAGTGCCAAGAAACTATTGGAATCACCGTGCAAATTTGAAGCGAATATTTATTGGCTTTCTAAAATTATACTCCTGAAAGCAAATTTTGGAAAGGTTTTAAATTTTTCAAGGGAGGTCACTCTGCTGAATATGGGAGCTTGCACAGTCCGACGGGGCGTGTTCAAGGTGAAAATTGTCCTAAAGAAATTTAATGCTGCGTCTTAGCCATTCCTCTTCTTCGTGTTAAGCCAAATGTCACATTGATATTTCTCGTCAAGGTGTGTTCGATGGTATGATCATATTGAAGCTAAGAGACTGCTATGAACAATGAGGGAATGTTCCTCCTCTAATGTGTACATGTTTTGTAGGTAGATACTCAGGGATTTGTCGTACATGTTATGTGCTGAATGTGGCCAGATGCATATTCTTGTTTTAAATTCTCTATGATCGCAAGAAGGCATGAACGAATTCTGTCCATGTACCGCAACAACAATCGGCCAATGTGCGCTCGTCCCATGTAGATTTTCTCCTCTTGGATCCATTTAGCTACAATTTGAAGGATATTTGGACCGTTCATTTCTGCTGCTGTACCCGCCGTGGTATTGTTATACAGGCCCGCTGTTGCAACAACTTCCTCAGGCAGGTAGAAATCGCTAGGATTTAAAGATTCCCATGAGGAACCATCTCGTCTTCATTTGACTCTCTCCCCAATTCTGTGTCTTCTTTCATTTGGCAATTTTTTACACAAGGGACGTTTGTGATAGCAGGGTGTGTATGGCCCCATCAACGAGAAAATAGCCACGAGTAACTCGTACAACTGCCTTCACATTGATCAATTTCGGCATGGTGTTAGCCATAATAAGCATTTTCAGTAACTACTACAAACGAGAACCGAGAATTAAATGCCGAATGGATACTTAAAATATGAGAACTGCCGAATCTGAGTACAATGGATTTCAATTATCTGTTGCTTTGCTCATTTTCAATGATGGCCATAGCACTCCAGAGCCACGCATTCTTAATATCAAAATGTGGGCTAGACCATAACACATTGCATATTTGGAAGGTTGAGTTTAAACATTCTAATCTCCGGGGACAATGCCCATCATGGTAATGATATCACTGGTGATTGTCTATGACGTTCTCCTGCTGATCGCCTGTTGATCATTGTCATCATCCGGTATTATCCTGGTATTGGGCATTTGCCAAGAGGAAGAGAGATTTTTCAGAGCATGCCGGGAATCAATACTTTCACGTCCTCTGAGTGTTCCTTAAGCGTTGCATAGGTCAACGATTTGACACCTTCAGCCTTTTGGATATAGTGCTTAATGTATATCCATCTAGCTTCATCTAAGTCATTTACTGACACGCTTACACATGGTATCATAGAGGATTAAGCAATGGTGTGTGCAATGGACACTCTCCAACCCATACCAGAGAAAGTATCGTGCCAATCAATGATCCTGCCATTGTGGTCACCATTAGTAGTATAGGGGGGTTCTGTGCGTTATTGTTCTTCCCAGCAGGAGGTCTGCAAGAACAATGGGGTTTTCAGGAGATCAAAGGAAAAGCTTGTGGAATGGAATGTTGAGAACAATGGCGTCCAGTGGTATACATTTTCTAGAGAACAATGGCGCACAGCCGCACACGTATTTGAGAATCTGCAGCACTGTGGAATGTTCTATTATTTTGAATTAGTTAACCCTTAAAAGTTGTGTATTTTACGTTCAAATGTAGTGGCGGCGATCCCCCCTCCGTGGTTATCTACCGTTGTAAGGTAAAAATAATAAGAGAGTAATGTAAAAAAAAATAGAGTTTAAGAGGTGGTCTGATAATGGAGGTCGTATGAGGATGAGGAGGAGGAGGAGTCTGAGGAGGAATGCAATGCCGGCCGGCTTGTCTCTGCCTGGTGCTGTTCTCTGCGCGTATTTAAGCACACCTGTCTAGTTCGCTGTTGCTATTTGTGCTTTTTTAAAGAAAACGTATAGAGATTTTAAGAGAATAATTTTAAAAAAACATTTTATATTAACGAGGAGTAAATAAGTGTGCGTTAAAGACATAACAAAATGGCAGATAATTTAAGCGCTGATATTAAAGAATGCGAAGATGCTGTTAATGTGATTTTGCAGCAGATGCGTGACTCTGATGTGGCAAGATTAAACGTGGATCAAACCTATTCACCCGATGAGCATGTGGATAATATTTTATATCTGGGATCTATGTTGTATGATCACGACTTTTCAATTCCGCACGTATCTGAGGAACATAACGACGTTGCATTACGCGAAGTCATTCCTGAACTGTCTGTTACCGATGCTGATGTTTTCAATCATTTGGACAATTTATATGATTATGATGTAATCATACCTGCGCAACCTGCTTCTACCGAGGATCAAACCATACATACTAGAACTGAACTATCTATTCCTGATCTGAGTACCGTACCATCATCATTTGTTAATTATCCTCATAACGAATGTGACGTAATTGATTCTAGTCATTCGACCGATGTACATGATGGATATGATCTAAATTTAATTGACGTTGTGCCTTTCGCTAATGAGCTATCTCAGGATTTAGTATGCCTTCTTAATGATTACAATGTAAATTTGTTCGACGATGCATCCCTTCTTGACTTTCTTGTGCCTTCATCTAATGATATATCTCTGGATTTAGCATACCTTCCCAATGATTCTGACCGAAATTTATTTGATAACGCACCAGTTCCTGTACGTATTGAGCCCACTGCTAATGGCATATCACATGATTTAGCATCCTTTCCTAATGATTCCGTCTTAAATTTATTTGATAACGCGCCAGTTCCTGTATGTATTGAGCCTTCTGTTAATGCCATATCTCTGGATTTAGCATGCCTTCCTAACGATTCCAACCTAAATTTATTTGATAATGCGCCAGTTCCAGACTTTATTGTGCCTTCTTCTAATGACATACCATCCTAAATTTATGGGACGATGTGTCGGTCTGTATCATGCCTACAGCTAATGACTTATCTCTGGATATAGCATACATTCCTAATGATTACGCTTATCACATCGATGATCCTACTCATCAAACTCTTATTGACACGTGTGCAAATCATTCGACAGATGAAATTAGTCTCATCACTGATGAAATCAGTCAATGTATATCAGAAAATATAGTGCTTACAGATGATCTACTTAATCGTTATTTGCAATGCGTTCACCGCGAGCAAGCTCAAATCGGAGGGTCAGTAGTTGATTATACCGACTATATATCTGTAGAGACTGTTCGCAAATACCGCAGTAAAAAGTTTCATCTCGAAGGTACTGAATATAATTAAAAGTTATCCTATAGCCGATACATCACTTTCTCATTCATGTCAGGTGTCTTTCAATCTTTGCTCGATACATATAGCGAATATAGTAATGTTCAGTCAAATGATCATGTAAGAATCGAGTTGATTCACCCTTCTTTGGAAATGCCGATAGCGATGGATTTTAGGCTATGGAATGAAATTACACCTGACATAATTTTAGAATCAGTGGAAAAAGTCATTCAGTCAAATACTGATTGTAGATTATCAGAGGGTTTTGAATTTCACGTTTTTCGTGTAGAGGACTACAACTCGGGTGGGCGAAATGATACTCTCATAGTTGCGATCGATTCTGGACATTTAAATTTATTAAATTAAATTCATCTGATTTAGATGCGTACATGCATATAAAAAAATGTATTATACCCGTATGCGTCGAATATCCATTCTGTTTTGCGGCAGGAATATTTTTAGGAATAAAATTTATTGAGAAAATGAACAAATTAATCTCTGCAAAAGAATAATTTGATACGTAATAAAACATATTTGACACATATGGTGCATGAATATCATACAGCTTGTAGTATTCCTGTACGCGAAATTAATAGTGCTGATTGGAACAAATTTCAGGAACATTTTTGCAATAAATTTTCTATTCAGGTCTAATCAGAGTCAATGCATGAACGCCTATTCGGTTGCGCTTCCCCGAGTTTACCATGCATAAATCTTATGCATTCAGAACGTGATAATCATATATCCTTAATCACGTCTATGGCTGCATTTCTTATGGTATGTAATTACTGTACGCGGTGTAATGTGTCATACTCTAATGATCACTCATCCGTTGCTCGCTGTCGTAGTTGTCAGACACCTTATTCTGATAAAGGATCTTGCACTTCTACAGATGCTACGCATAAGGTAATGTGTACTGATTGTTATCGTAAGTTTTATAACCGTCAATGTATGTCGAACCACCTCTCTAATGGGACCTGCGAAATGGTTACGGCATGCCCCCACTGTTTCAGTCGCATACGTAAAGATGACGATGAACACGTATGCGGTATGACAAAATGTCACGCGTGTAAAGAAAAGTATGTTATTACTGAAAAATCATACATGTTATCATAAAGTAATTGAAGAACCTATTATGTCATTATCCCATGCACGCTCTATGCATATGAATGCTGACAATTATAGTTACAAATGTTTTCAAAAATACATCATTTACGATACAGAAATATATTTATCGCCTATCGACAGTAGCAATACTAATATTCTAGCCGAGCATAAAGTCAATCTCGTGGTTGCCAACATATGTTGTGATGCGTGCCTCGAGCAACCGCTCGAAGACGATTGCTCTACATGTCATCGAGGCATGAATTATGGATATGTTCGCTTTCACAGGTTAGACACGGTGGATCAGTTCATTAGCTGGCTGACACATGTTAAGGCTGCGCATGTCGGTAAACGAATTGCTAGAAAATATGTTTTCTCTGACTGCTTGGTGATCGCTCACAATGCTCGTGCCTATGATTCTCTTTTACTCCTTCAATACATTTGCAAAACCACTAATCCACATGTTAAACCTTCAAATATTATCATGCGCGGTCGTTCAGTTCTCTCATTTGACGTAGGTACTATTCGGTTTATCATTAACTTTTTTCCCCTTTCATTATGTAAGGTGGGTGATGCTTTTAATCTTTCTGTTCGAAAGGGAACATTTCCCCATCAGCTCAACACGCCTCAATATTGGGGTACGGTAATACCCTTTCACGAGAGGGAGATATTCCGTCCACAAAATATGAATGCGAATGAATTAATCGAATTTGATCGATGGTACAACGAGCAGATATCTAGACACGAGTGCTACGATGTCGATAAAAATCTCATCAAATATTGTTATGATGACGTAAATGTCTTACGTTTGCCATGTCTAGATTTAAGACTTTATTTTCTGAATCCACGGATGTCCAAAACCCATTTGTGACTGGGATAACGCTAGCGGGAGCGTGTAATGCAGCCTATCGCGCTTTATGGCTTCGACCTGAAAGCGTACAGACTATACCTGATTTCTCACTAAGAGCAAAACGTGCTTATAGTGTTTTGAGTGTAGAATGGATGGAATGGGTCAGTCAAGAGTGAGGGTCGCCAAATCGTGCCTGCGCTAAATGGCGGTGAACAGAAATATGCGGACATTATGTGGATGGAATTGATGTACCTGAAAATATTCTTTACGAGTTCTTAGGTTGTAAATTCCACGGACATGAGACTGCTTGTTGCGGTGATAAGCGTGATACGACATATACACCATATGGCGATCAGACATATGAAGAAGCATATTCCGAGCTTCAATGTCACATTTCTTTATTTGAATTGCATGGATATACGGTGAGAATTATGTGGGAATGCGACTTTAAGAAACAAGTCACTGATTCCTCCGAGCTAAATGATTTTATCACCGAATTGGACTTAGCACACCCAATATCACAACGTGATGCGCTATTCAGTGGTCGTATGTCCGCAATTCATTTATTTATGGAAGCGGATGAGCATACCACACTTGAATATTTAGACTGTGTTACCATGTATCCTTCAGTGATGATACAATGTTGTTTTCCAGAAGGGTCATATACGGTTCTAAGAGGCGATGACTTGAGTGATAAGACGGTGCATGACTCCTTTGGTCTTATTAAATGCAAAGTCCTTCCACCTCATGATTTATACTTTCCCGTGCTACCTGCTCGAATAAATTCGCACCACATGTTTGTACTATGCGACGAATGTGCAAAAAATGAACAATCTTCTGTATGCAAACATACGGAAGAACAGTGCAATTTATGCGGAACATGGACCACTCAAGAGTTACAGCTAGCTATACGCAATGGTTATGTCATTAAAAAAATGTATGAAGTATGGCATTATCACGCGTCATCGCAATATGAGCCGCATGGCGACGATGGGTTATTTTCAGAATACATTAACTGTTTTCTGAAAATTAAATACGAAAGTAGCGGTTATCCTGATTGTGTCGGTAGTGAGAGTGAAAAGGCGAATTACGTGGCTGACTATTATAAACATGAAGGAATACAGCTCGACCCTGCCAAAATATCATATAACCCGGGTTTGCACTTTGTTGCTAAATCCTGTTTGAATATTTTGTGGGGACGATTTTCTCTTCATGATCATAAAAAGAATAGCATGATATCAACATGTAAAGGTCTACTCTCCCTTCTGAATGATAAAAGTAAAACTGTAGGATCCATTACATTCCTGAACGATAGTCTTCTAATGGCCTCCTATTCAGTCAATGACGAGTACGTTCAGTCACCATTAAATACCAACTGTATTCTTGCATCTTTCGTGAAAGCCTATGGCCGAATAAAACTGTACGAAGTCTTGTCCTTACTCGGACACCACGTAGCCTATCATGATACGATTCGGTGGTATTTAGTACCCATGAAGGTGAGCCGACCATTCAAGAACGAAGTGGGTATCTAGGTTCTTGGACGAGTGAAATCCCCTCCGATTACGAATTAACAAGTTTTTGCGCACTCGGTCCAAAAAACTATAGTTATGAAATGAAGCGCCATGATGATCCATCGATCGTTAAACAGGTGACGAAGGTTAAAGGTTTAATGCTTGGTACCCAACAATCAAAACAAGTTAGTTTTGATACAATGAAAAAATCCATTGAACAAATTATAAACGATGGTGGAATTACGGATAGTAATAGTGTACTATTAAGCTATTCATCAAAGATCACATGCACTGATCATTTTAGAATTCTTTCAGTAAATAGCAGTAAGATTTTCAGACCCGTCTTTCAAAAACGAATTTTGAAACTGGGAGATTTATCATCAGTACCATATGGTTACACTAGCGTAATATAAATAGCATCAGTGCACTTTTTTTCAGTCAGTACGTAAACAATGTCAGTGTCATCCATGTCCGCCGAAGCCGCACTAGCTGCTCACGCTATGCTAACAAATATTGCTAGTCTGTGTAATGCTGATAAGGATAAGATGTGTACGTTGATTATGAGTAGCATGCGGTTCGCTTTAAGAGATGACAAAATTAATGCTGGAAGAATTATACTCATGTCTGAAATTAGCAAGGGTTTGTTAACCGAATATGGGATAGACATAGTGCATTGGGTTCGTGTATTATTGTTGCAAAGCTACATTAATCGATGTCTTTCTCATTCATAACTTATGCTTAGTTATCGCAAGCATTACAAGCCTTATATTAACGCAAAAATATTATGACTGAAAGTTGTTGTCATCCGCCATGAACTTACAGTCAGATAGTTTTCAAAATATTTTGTGCATCCAGCAATAATATGCATCGACTTTAGTGTATCGAGTCTCTCAGCCGTGTAATGGTTAAAATTTGGTCATGCGCGTTATTGCTCATAAAGTGTGCGATGGTAGAAGATGGTGTCTTGTACCGCGTGAATATGTATGTTATTGATTGAACAAATGCGCTCCATAAATTCAAATTAAGCGCATCTATGTACGTCATTGTAATGCACGTGCTCCTCTGTACGCCATTGTGTACATGGTATTTACGCCATATGTCGTTCAATCCGTGTGCGGCTGTTCGTTATTGTTACTAATGACATATAAATGCAGCAGTTTCACGCTATGATTATTCATTCTCCACGATGTCGTCTGATCCTTGCTTTAAATATTTAAATTGCTCGGCGTTTTGGTGTGATCTTGGTAATTCGCATAACAATACATTTTGACGAAAAGTGGTGTATCGATCTACGGCAGTTTCATCCTGATGGTTATCCCACTAAACGTGGTTTATATCTCAGTGTAGCAGCGTTTAAACAGCTGTTACAGATCATACCCAATCTTGAAGATGCGGTAAAACGTGCGCGCAAAAAAGAAGGTGTACTATTTACATATTCTTTGGACAATTCTGTTCGTATTTCTATCTATGACGAATATCTGTGTATTGACATATGCTATTTTTTCTGCTCTGACGCAGAACCACGTGCCACACGTTGCAGATTATACCTGCAAGACAACGAGTGGGAATTATTGAAACAGAACTCGAGTAATTTGCTGGCAGCATTACCTAACTTTTACGCGCCACCCGACGTGAGTGGTGACGCATTGTTTAGCATGATACCTCAGTGCATTTACAGTGTGAAAAAGCGAGAACATGAATAACATTCCATCCACTAGTGATTCCGTAGAGATGTATAATCATGATACGCTTAATACGGATGCTATATACCTCGATGAGGTTTTAAGCGATGATGAACTAAATCTCGTCGATGACAATACCGTCAAATTGTGTCACTATTGTAAAACTATGGGGTTGCCACACCATTATTGCCCTACGGATCCTGTGCAAATGATTAGTCAGAAATTATTTGCATCCATGCTGTGTGAAAAGATACATTCGTCGGTTGTGCGAGATTGTTATGGATGTCTAGTAAATCATCCGAGTCAACGTGAACATTCTTGTTTAGGGATTGATGTTGACCTTAATCTAATTGACAATTTTGAACTGTATAATGAGGCAGCATTATTAGAAATGGACGAAGACTAATATTGCGCTCAACTAGCCTGCCATTACTATATATGCGAACATTGTACTGAACTGTACCATATGTGTATGACGGAATGGTATAGGTACATTGTGGATGTAATATATGAAAAACAGATGTTGTCGCCATAACTATAATTAATATTAATTTATTTAGTTTTATTTAAAATTAACCGTGTTTTAAGCATTAAAACACACGGATAATTTTTAATAAAATCAAATACGTATTTTATTTTATTTTTTAAAATAACATAATTAATTGTTTTATTTTGTCAATCGTAGCTTTGTAAAATATGTTGTATTTTTATTTTATTGATGCACTGGCAACGTGCGGCTTCAATTTCCATGTGCTAACTTAGCCGACAGTGCTGCACCCGTTAGTTTAATTTGTTGATCACCATCTCCCGGTCGGGGGATCGAACTGTCATCCTGCAACTCCGCATAGCATCAGCAACCAGGCATCTTTCCACTGGACCACCGCACCAAGACTAAAAGTCAAGGATTGGCCGACCAGTTTTCACATGTCTGATATACTGACACACTGACGATTCATATGGGACTATCTGTGGTGTGTTTTTTCGTATCTTTGTAACGATATGTATTATTGATGTCTATATTAATAAAAAAGTTTTAAAATCGGATTTCGCTTGTGCAGTACTAGCACCTTGCTCTCTATCTCTTTAACTGTCGCTAGCGACTCGCTATTCACTCCCCCGCCTCCTCCGCATGCATTGGTATGCCCGCTTTTCACTTGACAGAGGCACTTGATGGCGCGTACCATCGCTATTCTTTAGAGAAGAGTGGTCCAGGTGAATGAATGATGGAGTGAGCTGAATAGCGCATACTTAAATAAAACACTGTTAGACGTTTTTTTGCTTAATTTCATGACAAAATATTCACTGAATATCGTGTTTATTTTTGTAACTATTTAAAGATGCTATGGATTCGTCACACAAGTATCTGATGTCATAATCATACACTTAAATGTTCATAGCATTTCTGCTCCGTAGCGTGTATATGGCGACACAATTCTTAAACATACATAGCATTTCTCCTACGTCACCAGTATCTGACGTCACAATCATAGCATTTCTCCTAATTTTATGATGCAATTTTTAAATGGACATAGCATTCCTCATACGTCTCGAGTATCCGAGGTCGCAATCATAGTATTTCTCCTAATTTTACATAACAATTCTTATATGTACATAGCATTTCACCTATGTCATGAGTATCTGACGTCACAATCATAGCATTTCTCATAATTTTATGTCACAATTCTTAAATGGACATAGCATTTCTCCTGCATCACGAGTATCTGATGTTGCAATCGTAGCATTTCTCCTAATTTATGGGGCATTCTTAAATGGACATAGCATTTCTCTTGCGTCACGAGTATCCGATGTCACAATTCATAATGTTCACTAACCAGTAAGTATTGATAAGGTATTCGCAGAAGAGTAACTACATATTACATCGTAGTGACGGTTCACACGCATCCACGTATGCCTAAGGTATATATATATATGCGCATGAGCTTATACCTTCTTAGTCGTACATGGACACACATGTGCCGACGCAATGGCAGCAATGCTTGACTGCAATATGTCGTTACGTCACCAATTTACTATGATTGTCTGCGGTCCAACACAGTGTGGTAAAACTGAGATGATAAAAGCACTAATAAGAGATCCCTATGCCATTACTCCCCCTCCACAGAGATTGTGTACTGCTATGGTGCATGGCAAGATGGGTATAACGATTTGGCGAAAGAAGTTGAATTTAAAGAGGGTGTGAATGTTGAACTAGACAGAAGTTGCAGAACATTGGCGGTGCCCGACGATTTGATGAATAAATGCGACGAGAATGTAGCTGACCTATTTACAAAACGTTCTCACCATGAGAATTGTAGCGTAATATTTGTCGCACAAAATCTGTTTCACAAGTCGCGCAATCAATGCGACTTATCAGTTAACTGTCACTACATGGTATTGTTTAAGAATCCACGTGATGCGTCATCCATTCGTTCTTTATCTAATCAGATGTACCCAGGCAATACAAAGTATTTGATCGAATCATATAAGGATGCTACACGCGAACCTCACTCATATCTACTCCTAGATTTGAAACAGACAACACCTGACAATATCAGACTCCGTTCATCTGTTCATCCGAAGGAGGGGTGCTACGTTTACATACCTAAGAAAAATGGCATCACGTAAAACAGAACGCCATTTACCTATGCTGCAATATTTGGCTAAAGTAAAGCCTTCAATCAGAAATGATGTAATTAAACAGTGTTCGAACGAATTGGTGGATGTACTATATGAATCATGCCTAAACGTATTACGTGGGATTGTTCATCTCACTAAAATACGATACAAGCAGCTGAGTAAATACAAAGCGAAAATGCGTATGCTGACTAGTCGCGGTGTGCCATATGCACATAAAAGAAAATTGCTACAAACAGGCGGAATTTTTAGGCACCTTATTACCAGCGGTGATTGGTATGCTAGCGCCATTAATTGGTAAACTGTTCACGTGAAAAGATGGAACATACACGTAAAATGGCGCTAGTTCCTCACGAATTGATAGGTAATTCAAATGAACAGAGTAAAATCGCATTGCTACAGACAGATCCATCGATACGTAAAGCTATTAGTCTCGACAACGAGATATCCAATATATTAACCAGACACGATCTGACTGAAAATGAAAAAGCAAAATCATATCGCAATATTGGACAAGTATAGGCATTACTATCAGCAAACGCAAGGACAACAACAACAATATCAACCGTTACCTCTACAGCCCATAACCAACTACGATGCACTGCCCGCACAAATACTTGAACGTACGATGAGGGGAATACCAAAAACATACAAGACAAAAGCCAGTGGAGTAATTGATATTTTACGTTCGGTACCTGAACGTTTTCACGTTAATGATTTGGGCGAAGTGACAATAGAGGGTACGTTTTTCCCAAAAAGTAATGTACTCGACCTGCTTATAAACGTAGTAGCGCATGGGCGTAAACCTCTTATGGCTGGTATGCATGATCAAGCGGTGGGAAAGTTTCTTAATCTGTTACATGACCTAAACATACCCCGCAGATTTGTAGGGCAAGAGAAAACAATGAGACAGATATATAATGGTGCAGAAAAGGATGTTAGCGACAGTGAGTACACGTCTACGCCCATGAGCAAAAGAATACATAGAAAGAGTTCTCTAGCGGACATCAGGAAGAAAAATCGGCATTCAATTCCGGTGTGGGTAAATTTAGATAAGTCATGAGTGATGCTAAACTGGCGAAAGTATATTTTGATCCAAAACATTACGCGTCTTTTGGTTGGAAAGAAAAGCTATATAATGCGTTCAAAGGTAAAATACCTCGCAACTACATCGACAAATGGTTAAAACACCAAGAAGTATATACCCTACACAGACCATGGAGAACAAAGTTTGACAGGCGAAAAATAAGAGTTTCAGCCATTGATGAACTATGGCAGGCAGATCTATGCTCGATGGGTATGCTGGCAAAAGAGAACAATAATGTGTTATATTTGCTATGCGTAGTTGATGCCCTTTCAAAATATGCATGGGTGGAATGCCTGTTTAGTAAAACATCGTCAGCAGTCAAGAAAGTGTTAGAAACAATATTGGAGCATACTGAGCGTCGCCCACACGCTATTCAAACAGACAAAGGGGTGAGTTCATAAACCGTGTAATGAAAAATATTTGAAAGATAATGGAATACATTTCTACACTTCTCAAAATGAAACAAAATCGGCAATGGTAGAGCGTTTTCAACGCACACTGAAGGGTCGAATATACAGATACATGACACATAAAAATACATGAAAGTATATCGATGTATTACCTAGTTTAGTCACAGCACACAATAACACAACACATTCCAGTACATGCATGGCTCCTATCGAGGTCGACCATAGTAGGGAGTTAATCGCATGGAGAAATATATATGGGAAGAAGACGAAGAAATGTTCCAAATCTAAAAACAGCCCTACTCAAGGCGACCAGGTTAGAATATCACAAACAAAAATGCCATTTGAAAAAGCATATTGCGGGCAATGGAGTCGTGAATTGTTTAAGGTGTGTGAGGTGCTTACAGACAAATATCCATACTTATATAAATTAGAAGCCTATGGAGGTGACCCGATTATTGGTACTTTTTATCGTGATGAGATACAGCAAGTGATAGAAGAAAATGATAACGAGTATGCCTTGGAAAAAATACTTAAAAGTAGAAAAAATAAAAAGGGATAACGCGAGTATCTGGTAAAGTGGCTCGGTTACCTGGCTAAGTTTAACACATGGGTTAATGAACTAAGTACTATACATCATTGACAATGGATGAATATATGGAGAGAAGATAGGATCAGAGCATGTGGCGAATGATGGGTTCGCGAGTACCGAAAGAAGAAATAGTATACCTAGCTCAAATTTTAATAATCTTTATTGTAATCATTACATGTATCATGAATCTGAGTATACAAAATGGGCAATCAGGCATATGGATATCGCTTTTGAGTGGGTGTCTAGGGTATATATTGCCTAGTCCATGCATAAAGACGTCCCTACATCATTCAACTCAGAATGAATGAGGATCAGTTTTACATAACACTTCCGTGCAATAGTAGTACCCAGTTCTTTCCAGACAATAAGATATCAGTGTTTTGAACACGTCTGCAAACTCCATTAACATTAGATGGCGAATGGGAAGTGGGCCTCTCGAGTGTGTTATATCCGAGGAGTTGGCTTACTATTGCGGAGGAAAGTTTTGTACAAATATATGCATTTACTAAGAAGAAGATAAAGAAGAAGAAGAAGAAAGATAGCGATGCATCAGAAGAAATTAGCAAAGATGTCGCCAGCACATCAGAAATAGAAAAGACAACGGCTTTTCCACTAGTTTTAAAAGATGGTTTCGGTAATCCACATCCTGCCGATCGGGGAAAAAGGTCACAAAATGCTCAGGGAAAAGATGCGCGAAATGATCAAACAAATAATGACGGTAAAAAACGTTCACGTAGAAGCGAAAATTATTATTATGTGCAATCAGAAGCTCCATTTATCAATGTACCGAAAGGGTACTATGCCGTAAAAAACTTGGTAGACTATCTAAATGGTCAGATAGAGAGCAAGACAAGATTTAGATACAAAAAAATATTTTTCAGTTTTTACTTGCATCGCGCGAATCTAGTTTCTCTCACAGTTAAAGATAATTATGCTATACGTTTAGGTAGAGATGTAGCAAATTTAATCGGATTCGAAGGAGGAAAGATACATATGGGCCCTATAGACTTTAAAGAATCATTTCGTTCAAATCGTGAGGGTGGTCCTACGACCGCGTATATATACTGTGACGTAGTCTCACACAGCATGGTAGGTGATACTTCTGCACCGCTACTCAGAGTGATACCCGTTTCTAGTACAGATGGAGGAAAAGATATATGTCAGTGGACGTTTCCTGATATTCAATACCATACTGTGTCAAAGAACTACATCGATACTATTGGAATACTTATAACGGATAGAACTGGCGCCAATGTCCCATTCAAGGACGTAGCATCGCCGAGTGTACTCTGTTTGCATTTCAGATGATGACGACAACAATAATGAAAGGGACATTAAGAGGGACGATTAGAGGAAGAACGAATGCACCAGCGCTGGCTCGTTACTACGCGAGTCAAGCGGGTCATGGACGTATTCCAGTTTTTGTAGCTGCATGATACCAATCAGGACATGGACTCGGTAATATCTTAGGTGGTCTATTACGTTCAGCAATACCTTTCGCAAAAAATGTGGCTAAATCTGTAGGTAAACATGCTCTTAGTGCTGGAATCGGACTAGCTGAGGACGTAATGGCTGGAAAAAATGTTAAAACGGCATTAAAATCGAGAGCACATGGTGTTGCCAGGTCTTTGATACCGGAAGCTGTAACAGTGGTGTGAGGTGGTTTAAGACCACCTCAACCTAAACGTAAAAAGAGGAATAATACAGGTAATGCTCAGTCAATGCATGTGATACCGAAGAGGAAGGGTCACAATAGACGTCAGAGAAAACAAGCTGATATCTTTAATTAACAAACAACATGGAACTTAATCAGATCTGCGAGTGCTCGAAGAGCGAATTAGACATTTTTCAGATGTGTCCCATAGTGACGACATTGGAGTCTGCAAAATGGGAACTGTTTCAGCCTGTATCTAGTTTATCAGATAGTGGACCGATCGAGTTTTACGTCAGTGGGTCTGCAGATAGATATTTAGATCTTACGCAATCTTATCTTTCGATTAAAGTTAAGCTAGTAAAGCTAGATCGAACTGGTGATGAAAAGACCCTCGAGGTGAATGACCTGATAGCGCCTGCGAATAATCTTTTGCATACGATGTTCTCACAAGTGGATGTTTTTTTGAATGGAAAGTGTGTCAGCGACTCGAGCGAAAATTATGCTTACTGCTCGTACATCGAGACATTACTAAATTATGACAGCGATGCCGCATCCTCGCATCTACAACTTGCTGGATGGAAAATAGATGATGCCGGCGAATTTGATAATATCGCCGATACTAACTTAGGTTTTCAAGCACGTAGAAGAATGATGGAGCAGAGTGAAACAGTGCAATTAATAGGCCGCATACACAGCGATATGTTTCTGCAGGACCGATTCCTGCTTGGTTCCGTTGATTTAAGAGTACACCTACAGAGGAGTAAAGATGCATTCGCCATTATGGCCGCAGAAGGAGTGAGGCCTAAATTGAAAATAATGTCGGCTAACTTATTTGTATGCAAAGTTATCCCATCATCAGATCTGCTAGTGGCACATGCCGTTACTCTGAGACAGACAAGCACGAAATATCCTATTCGCAGGGTAGTGTGTAAGACTTTTACAGCACCTAGCGGTGTTATGAGCATCGATAGAGATAATATATTTATTGGTCAGCTACATACTAGAGTATTATTCGCCTTTGTACCTAATGATGCCTATAATGGTGTGGTACATAAAAATCCGTTCAAGTTTGATAACAATAACACTACCTACGCTACACGTTATATAAATGGAGAAGAGGTTACAACATCGCCAATACATCCTTCGTTTAGCGACGACATTTACTCGGACGCTTATTTCTCACTATTCAGCGGTATTGGGGCGTTATTCAAAGACCGTGGCTACCTGATAAATAAGACTCAGTTCAGACATGGAACCACATTGTTCGCATGGGATTTTATGCCAGATCTAGCTGATTCAGAGCATCGCTACCCTACACACACTGGTTCACTAAGAGTGGTCTTCCATTTTGCTCAAGCACTTGCCGCTACAACCAATGTAATTTGCTATGCTGAATTTGATAATACAATAGAAATTGGATCAGACTTTAACGTATTAACAGATTATTAACAAATATGTTGAATACATTTGAAATAGAGGATCTATTATTTGGTGACAATAAAACGTGTGAACACTTTCTCGGTGTTTTTCCAATTGACAATGTACCCGCACATATTAAATATCGCCCGGCCTCATTAGTAATAAACACGCATCCCAGTAATAAATCCGGACAACATTGGGTGGCGGTTTATTGCAGTAGAAATGGAAATGCTGAATACTTTGATCCATATGGAAGACGCCCTTCTGATGGAAGAATGATATCAAATGTACAAAATGGACACTGTGCGCATGTTTATTATTACAACAATGTACGTGTTCAACCAGCCGTGGTGACAACTTGTGGATATTATTGCGTATATTTCTTATACCATCGTTTGAGAGGTGTACACACATATTATGGGACCTAAGAAACAGAGACAAAAATGACGCGATAGTGAAACGTCTGATGCGCAGGATTATGAATAAACAGATAAAATGATCATATTTAATGTATAATTATTTATGTACTATGTTTTCTTTTTAATTATCGTAAGTAAATATCGCTAATATTTAGCATAAGAAAAATGCACGTGTCAATAAAAAATACATTTATTTTGTACAAATATGTTATTATTTCTTTGTGTTCCCTTCTCACCCCTCACCCATCCATTCCCAATTATCGCTATTTTGATTTAAAAAATTTAACGGTACACTAGGCCCGTGAGGCATACCACAATGATCCAAAGATCCATAATTAATCGTATTCACATCGTGACAATGACAAAATGTGTACATATTTGAATACAGAGGAAACCATATGATGTGCTCTGTAATTGAACCCTGCGTATCAATTCCGGTTTTCTATAACTGGAATGTCATTCAAACATGGTGCGATAGTAATGATTTGTGAACCGATGATCTTAATTTTAAGCGGTGGAGGAAAAACATGTGACCGAAATAAGGGTCTGTTCAGATTATTGGAAAGATAGTTTTAGTGACAGCTCATATTTTAGCTATAGAAGCGAAATGCTCGCGACTAGTAAGGCATATAGCTTTTTTTAATTTAACAAAACACGTAAAATGGAATCTCAATTATACGATCGATGGAGAACGATAGGTTCTACGCCTATTAACTGTGGATGCATCGAATGGAACTAATATAAAGAGGTTCCAGTACAGCAACCATTTGCAATGTCATTGCATGAAATCTGTAACCGCTGGAGAGAATATCTAGCAGATCCGGACGAGCATAATTATAACAAATGGTTGCATGCGAAGTACCATCTTCATAATGATTGTTGTATGTGTATGTGGTGCAAACAAAACAGAAGTTGTCATTTGCATTAATTGAGATAAAAATATTTACGTTAACAAAATAAAAAATAAAAATAGGCCTCTTTTTTAAGGGGCCAACAAAAACCAAAATTATGTTGCATACACCCACACACAAACGGGTGCATAAAAAAGATGCACACACACATGCACGACGTACACGCATAGAGGACAGGGAACACGGGTGACAAGGGGCATCCGCATAGAACCATGCGTGCGTCGTCACGCGCGTGTCATAACACGTGTGAGGGCATGCACAGTACATGCGTGTGTTGGTACATTAGGTGCATGCGCGTGTGTGGGTACGTATGCGGAAAAAAAGTAGGATACCCTTGTAGATGATGGATCAGTAACAGATTTCCATTGATACAGACGCATTCAACCACATATTCAACCATGGGCGAAGCCTTTTGTCGTGGTACATACCAACAACATTATTAGTTTGCGAGGAAACAGTCATTGACAAAATCTAACATCGCATGACCGTAAAGCGAATGAAGTGGACATGTTTAATGGTAATATGAGTAATGCACGAACACACCATAAATATGCATAAAGCACTCACGCACCAAAACGTGATATTCTAATACTTACACAAGGGAATTAGTACATTTGTCCACTCGGCTAAGAACTAGGAAATGATACGATATTGTATCCAGAGCACAAAGCTGTATGCATTCGCAACTACAAAGTGAAATCTCCTAGCGAGTAGGTGATAATTCAATAGTAATTTTGAATATTTCTGAAAAAAACACATAGTACGAGACTTGAGGTACTAACACGTTGTTTCATTATTAACACATGGTATGGTTGTATCTCGATTCAAGATTGATCTCACGGCTATTCAAGACGTATGGTTAAATCATACGCAACAAATAATCTTTTTAGCATTAGTATGCTCGACATACAATTCTATAAACACACGGAACCCTCAGAGATATAATGACCACATTTTAACCATCGTACAACATCTAAAACGACTGACGTTATTGAAATATTAAGTATTTAAAAAACAATTTGTGCGTAATGACGGTTAAAAGTCAAAACGTTTTCAAAATATTCAACAAAAATAGTTTTCTAATAAATTAAGGTTAGCGACGTCAAATTAATTTCAAAATATTCAACAGTTTTCCTGTATGGTATCGATGAAAATGAGATATGGTGAATTCATCAGTGGGAGGGTTAACTTTTTTAACCCATGATACAATCCAATCCATCACCACCAAGTCTTGGTAAGCATTCCAACTGAACACTACATACCATTAATACAAGATTATTTTTAATATTTTGTTACTAATCTGTCTGGTAGATGTTGCTTACTAAGACAGTAACAGCTTACAGGCAAATTAGTCTCTAAATATTCTACAAAATAGTTTACTAATAACATTAGCGACGAAACAGTCAAATTATTTTCAAAATATACATCAATATCCTACCATAATTCCTCATACATCCTCCACCTCATACTCCTACGACTCATAAAACCTCCCTTATCAGACCACCTCTTCAACTCCTTTTTTTTTACATTACTCTCTTATTATTTTTACCTTACAATGGTAGATAACCACGGAGGGGGAGCGCCGCCACTACATTTAAACGTAAAATACACAACTTTTAAGGGTTAACTAATTCAAAATAATAGAATATTCCACAGTGCTGCAGAGTCTCAAATACGTGTGCGGCTGTGAGCCATTGTTATCTAGAAAACGTGGCGTTCTGTGCGTCATTGTTCTCTAGAAAATGTGTACCGCTGGACGCCATTGTTCTCAACATTCCATTCCACAAGCTTTTCCTTTGATCTCCTGAAAAACCCATTGTTCTCGAAGACCTCCTGCTGGGAAGAACAATAACGCACAGAACCCCCCCCCCCCCCTATACTACTAACATTATCGGCGACCTATTGTATATTGTCTTTATCTTGAAAACAAATTGGAACCTGTGCTTTTCTAATCTAACGTTTCTGTTGCATACTTTATGGGGCACTGCATCAGCGACATGAAGTTCATTTACAAAAGCGAGCCTTCCTTTCACAGTTTCAGACAGGTTCATGTGTCCAACCGGCCCACGCAAAGTTCAGTTTCGGTTTCACGTTTCTTGCACCCAGGCTACCAAGATAGCGTATGGGGGTAAATATTAATAATGATTATTCTGGCGAGTAAAGTGACATAAATTATACAGTAATTATACATAAGTTAATAAATAAATAAATAATATTTACATTTATAGCAGCGATAATAGGACTTATTGACTTATTTTTTCATGTCATTTAAAAAGTATTTACACTTTTTGGAGAACTGGTCTGTTGTATTTCGAAAAAACATCTAGCTTTTTCTATCGAGTTATTTGTCAGGTAATACGTAGAAATAAATGTTTTGCCTTTGATTATTAGAATTCGTACAATGAAAAAGAAAGTGTATTTCGTCATCTATGATGTTCGTTCACATTGCAATCAATCGAAGTCTTTTACGCCTCAATATCTGTATATCATCCCACAGAACAAATTACAAATTTTCATTTTATAATTTATTTTATTTTATTTTTTACTCAAATCAATTTCAATTTTAGACTCCCTGAAACCACTGTTAGACCTAATGCAATTATTATTAATCCGTATTAAGTCATTGTTATAACTGCTCCATTGTTCGACCACCCTATAGTCTTTAACCAACCCGAAACAACACCGCCTATAACTATGAAGGGTGTGTGTGTGTGCGTGTGCGCGTGCGCGTGCGCGTGCGCGTGCGCGTGTGTGTGCGTGTGCGTGTGCGTGTGCGTGTGTGTGTGCGTGTGCGTGTGTGTGTGTGTGTGTGTGTGTGTGTGTGTGTGTGGTGTGCGCATGAGTTGTGCGGTGTGAGTGGGAAGGCGGTAGAGACAAAGAGAGTCAACGCACATTTGACAGGAATAGCATCAGTGTTTAGAAACACGCACGCTACACAAAATATACAGACAGCATAGAGAAGGGTTGGTGCTAACGCGGCCACATTCATGGGCACCTGAAGCACGGGGCAGCGGGGGCAGCGGGGGCTGTTGCCCCCGTTGCCCTTTGGGCAGGAGGGGGTAGCTGGGCAGCTGTGCCCTTTGCCCGTTTCTCTGAGAAAACTTAGTAAACTTTACTTTAGACCGTTAGACATGATTTTTAGAATATTCAGAGCGGACTGAACAGTTGTATTAAAGTTAGGTTGTTTTGACATTGACACAAGTCCATAAAGTAATATGGGAGCGCCTCTAACCCGAATCAAATCATCAATGCAAACGCTATTTATGTAGTGGCAGTTACATGTGACATATTTACTTTTTTAATCTGTAAACGTTTCATGTATCTTTGCAAATAAAGGTAAGATACATACCGGTAGTCATATGAATTTTTGAAGTAATACTGGTCCACGCTCCGTTAACGCCTTGCTTAGTGGGTAGAATAGAATATATGTACAGTGATGGGCAGCTCGGTCCAGCAATGTGGAAACACTAAGGGATATATATCTTAGAATATTAGAATTAACAGCAACTCGCAAACCCAAATTTGTAATTGATGTGTGGGGCAAATGCAAAGATAGAAATAATTTGTATACACATGGCCGAAGTGCAATGTCGGTGGGTGTATTTGAGGAATGTGTCTAATATTTGTTCCCACCCCCCACCCCCACACATACACACATATAGAATGGGAAGAGGGTGTGGCTGGGGCCTCCATCGAAAGAATGTAAAAATTAGATGCGCTTAGAAGCCATCTCCTATATCTCATACATCTTTCAGCAATAAATATCATCCTCTTAGACTTTTGAATACTGTGCTGTTTATACCAACTCGTGCGGTCGTGATACACATGCCTAGCCATGTCAAGCCCTTTGAGTTCCAACCATAAAAGATGATGTCACCATCCACACGTAAACAAAATCAGACATTTGAAAGTCTCCTTTTTAGCCCGGGCCAAATCTACCTCGTACTATCCACCCACACGACAATAAGGCTAAGTAAGTGGCTGCGAAATCATAATTTTAATTACTTATTCCATACACACTAGCTGTTGAATAGTGTGTTGCTAATTTGATGTAATTGTGTTGCTACCTCATCTGTCTATTCATCTAGCATATGTCAATCGTATTCTTTAAGCGAGTCCTTAAGGACTGCTGGGTAGGAAGGATCCATATGGCCAAATCAATGGTTGGTCGTGGAAACCTGCTTGGTCGATTTATTTTTTTGGTGGCCATCTTGGAATTTTTAAAATTACATGTAAAGAGCTGTGAAACTGCTTGACATGAAACTCAAGAAACATCATGGTCTTCATCTAAGGCAAGAGCTGAACAAACCATGTTCACATGTTCAACATGATTGGTATATTTGCCTTGGATAACCTAGTTTTCACAAAAACCATTTTCCTCTGAATCTCGCTGATTGCAAATATAATTATGAACTAAGGTCCAATTAAATATTTTCCAGACAAACTGTGCAGGTCCATCGCGCAGACGCATGTACGAACGCACGCACACTCAAAGTGTGCATCTGACATAACAACCTGCCCGCCCGCTCGCTCGCATTGTGAATCGGGAATATGTTCAATTGACCAAAGAATACATCAGCTCTTCGATTAAAATTGCTCTAACATTTATACGTAATCATAAGAAACTCAGAATGCATGAAATCGAGTCATGAGCTTGCACTTTTCAATGTTCGTGGTGATTAGGCAGGTGGATATCCCCGAACACCATTCTATGAGAGGTGTGGGTTGGGGTGGGTGCGGGAGGGGGGGCGGGGGTGGTGGAGGGGTACACCCATTTCAAATCTTCCTCCAGACAATGCCATCCAGCGTGCCCTTTTGTGGAACCTGCCCCCGCCCCTCAAATTTGCTTCCGGCGCCCCTGTCTACATTTTAAATATTTGTGGAGTTCCTAAATTTGCATCTTCATAGACTACATAAACCGCTACACAATAAGAATCGACGATCAATGTCTGTCATTGAACCACTATAAGCAATTTATTCACATTATTCCGTATAATAGATCTTTATCTTTTTACCCACATCATTCTGATTTAGGCGTGATATCCGCACTTAGTTGCCACGTGCCTATTTCTGGCACCATTGCTAATACGGCCTTCATAAATAACAATTACCAGACAGCTAACACATGCCGTAATGACATTGGATAATAAATAGGGCACCCGGCCGCCAGTCAATGAAGCCAAACATAGCCGGTGAACCTGAGGTCAATGCGCAAGTATAACCGTCCTCAGAGGCTTCATCTATCACTTCCTAATCTTTCTGAAAGGTGGTTTTGTCATCTATCAAATGATTGGTTTTCTACGGAGATTAGATGTCATCATTCCAAATCGATATATGAAAAAGTGTATTTTCCTTTGATAAATAGCCTTCAAATTGATTCGTTGGAACCGTTGGAAAACGTTGGACCCGCACGCTGTTGATGGGGGGGGGGGGGGGGGGGGGATTCCGCAATAAAATAACGTTTACAAACATGTATATCTTATCACCAATTATCTGCGTTATATTAGACTTCTTAAACACTCGAACTTATTCAGACATTCTGATTTATCATCTTAGCTTCGCTACATTAAACAACCACATATGCAAGAATAGTCAGTAAAATGATATGTGAAATTGTTTTGTTGATTAAGGTGAGAAGAGGAGAGCGGAGATGCCAAGAGTAAAAGGAGGATCCATCATATGACGACATAATCAACGAAGTGGCGTGTAGGATGACGTCATAATTAATTATGGCATGTCTTAAACGCTTAATAGTCCGACACGTTGTACGAATTGTATGGCTTTACTATTTAATAAACATGCTGCTGAATATTTTGAAACAAATTTGGCTTGGCGCTGTTGCTGCCATAGGCAGATACAGCACCATGTCAAATTAGATTCAAAACAGTTTACTTGGAAATTGATAGCCAGTGTGTTCAGAAATCGATCGATCCCAACACGAGCGAGGTGTGGGTGGAGCTTAGCTCGAGATGGTCGGGGCATGGTTAAAACTGGACCGGTCAATTGGATTCAAAGATACCAGATATATATATATATATATGGCGAAATTCCGCGCTTAAATGGAGATGCTATGAAAAGAAGTTGACCGAGAGCCAACATATGCATGAGAGATGTCCAGGAAGCTGAATCATTTCGCTCGTAGATAGCATCCATGACAACCTGTGGACCTCTTGTTTCAAAATGGTAACTATGGATAACATAGTGCTGGGGACCGCATTGCCGCGGAGTATATACAAAATTCTTATATTAATGCAGGCTCGTACGGTGCCTAGATTGCGGGAAAATGCACCATTTTACTTTGAGAATTGAGAGCTAACCCCAACGAACCCCCTTTCAGAATCCCACCGTACGGCCCGGTTAATATAAGAATGGGTAGTTATCGAAGGAAATAATTTCGGTATAAAAGGAGATTAACAATGACAACGAACAGCTTTCAAGGACTCACCGATGGATAGATACGAAAACAGGGGAAGGTCTTTAAAAAGGAATGCGGGGGCTGAGCGGGGTCCTGCCCCAGCAAATTTTGAAAATTAGATGACCTGAGAAGCCATTTCCTGCGTTCTGAGTAATAAGGAAGCACTTAGATTCCGCTTTCACGTTATAGATGTTTTATATTTCACTACCAATTGATCGTTGTATCGAGGATCAGGTTGGAGTTGCAGATGGATAGACCCACTAAAGTCAGGTTAGTGCAGTGTTAATCAAATGTTAAAGGATTACTTTAAATAATACGAGGGGCCGGGATCCCCAAGAAAATTGTGAAAATTAGATGCTGTGAGAAGCCGTTTCCTGCGTTCTGATGAATAAAGAAGCACTTATATTTTTACAGTATAGGACCATTTTAATGAGAGGGCTCTACCCCTACATTCATAAAAAATGGTGGGACTACAGCCACTCCCCCCCCCCACACACACACACACGCACGCACGCACGCGCGCGCGCACGCACGCACGCACACGCACACATCTCTTCCGCCACCCCTGGAAGATTATTTGGCGTGGTCGTCTGATACCGCCGTAAAGTAATAAAGAATTTTTCTAAATTACTCTGCTACTCACATACCATCTAGCTTCTCCTAGCTCAGAGCCGCAATCTATAACCATTCATTCTGGCACGCTCATGCTGCAAACCCTATTTCCGATCCTGTTTTCATTATTATTTTGTTGATAAGAACGCACAACATTAACACTCAATGTTATTATTTAATTTATTAAACTATCAAAAGCAACATTAAATTGTGACACGCCGAATGGGCCAGAAAGTGGTTTGTGGAAAATGTAACGCTTCGTTCAATGAGAAATATGAGCCAGTTCAGAACGACAAGAATTGCACTGCTACTCACATACCATCTCGCCATTCAGGCACGCTCATGCTGCAAACCATATTTACGATCCTGTTTTCATTGTTATTTTATTAGTAAGAACTCACATTAACATTCAATATTATTATTTAATTTATTAAACTTTCAAAAGCAAGGTTTTTGTGGTACGCCGAATGGGTCAGAAAATGTATTGTAGGAAATGTGATGCTTGATTCAACTAGAGATGTGAGCCAGTTCAGCAAGTTCAACAAGAACGTCGGAATTTGCGAAATTTATGTTTATTATGCTACCATTTGCTGATACGGAGTGGGCATACATAGCACCTGACAATGCTGAAACTATAGGTGTAGTACAGTAAGTGCTGAATGGTACCCTCATTATTGTGCACATCCTAGTGCCACGTTTCAGCTACTTGCAAGAAGAATTTCGCAAGGCTCCCTAATTATGCTGCAAGAATGTACACATGTTCAGCCAATCGTTGTTCTTGATGAATGAAACAGTACATCATTACAAAAACCACCATCAGAGAAAGACAGATCGTATATGGGGAACAGTGACTGCATTTACCAATGATATGTGTGCCACTATGAAGAAGCAATTCCCATCTAACAATGCAAGCAAACAAAATGCTTCAGTGACCTTCTAAGTGAATAGTTACA
The DNA here is from genome assembly GCA_034401795.1 of Chaetoderma sp. LZ-2023a. NCBI lineage: Eukaryota > Metazoa > Mollusca > Caudofoveata > Chaetodermatida > Chaetodermatidae > Chaetoderma > Chaetoderma sp. LZ-2023a. Next base: position 53,692,447 of record CM067374.1, on the reverse strand, counting down.
TAGCAAGAACTGTTATACATGTCATGCAGATGAAGGTGCTGATCATCTTATATTACAGATAACAGTGGAATCTACAACAATCCTTCATCGTGTGCTTTTAATGCTGGTACATATCTGCCTGCTACACTCGGCTATCACACGGCCAGGAATCACATTAATCCTTTTTTCAACCTCGGAGTCGGATTTAGACGCGTGCAAGATCTTGTTCTGTGTTTGCTATCCTTTTTAGTGATCAAATAATGTGTGTTACTTTGTGGGCATATACACGCAGCTAATGTCCCTGCGCAGCTGTCATGTCTGCCCTGGTCTAGGGCCGATCCTGTCCAATCCGAGTCGGAGAGAATGTCTAAGAATCATCGCATTTGCAATATGAAACATGTTGGGAAGCAGCTGCGCATTGATGTTTTCAGTAATGTTCTCTTCATACATGTCATCATTGGGTGTTACACGACCTCCCTGAGGGAATTCCCCCGAACATGCTAGGTTGTTTAGCAAAGTTTGTGTCTCCTATGGTGATGCTACAACAACTCGAATGAATGAATTTAAATTATGTCAACCTGTACAATGCCAACTTTGAAGAAGGCTCTGTGTTCTGTGACATAAAATATTCAGTGAAAAGCTGGCCATGAAGGGTTAGCTTATGAAACCACATAGTCTCGATATACGTGCATGTTATCGGATATATATAGAGCTCTGAAATCTCTATTGTGAGAAACTCCTACTAGAAGAGCGGTGATGAAGGTGAGTTATCCGTGGCATATCACAATATACCATGAAAATCGGATACGTGTACTTAGATGTAACTATCACATAGACTACTGTAACTCTAGGTGCCGAAAACAAACTGATCATAGAGTACCCTTGCGTTTTGTCAGTGTAGAGGTTCTGGATGTTCCAATTCGTCACACATTCTATGATGACGAATGTTTTGACGATGAAGTGTTGGATTATTATTATCTGATATCATTTGTGTCGGATCATCATTCAAACAGTATTATGTGAGGGGTGTGCGGATTTGTATAAGCACTGACAATACTCTCGCTTGCAGGAGTCAATTTTACTTATCTGAAAACTTCTTACCAGACCAATTTTCTATAGCAAGTGACATTTGCTTTTTTAAACCAGTCAGGTGGCCATGGATATTTGCTCAAATGAGAAGTTACTTTGCATTAAACGCTTTATGAAATGCGCCCTTGATGTTGTTTATCTTTGTTCTATCTGATTTCTTTGTTATAAACAATAAAATTGATAGTATATGCTCTTGTGTCATCTCGTGAACGTTTCATATGGTTCACTTTTTATGAAAATCTTGTTTTTGGCATTTTTTATAACTTAATAAAATCGATGATAAATCTCTGCCCAAGAAAAGCGTATATTAAATTTACTCTAAGGGGATTATCTATTCAAACCTTATGTTATCAGCGATTAACTGTTGTTGACATAAAAATCTACCACAAAAGCAATAAATATCTATGCAAATAATATTATTGTTCTGACCAAACGTTTTTAGTATTACCAATCTTTGCAACTACATTTTACCTATTCTATTTTGGTTGTTCGTGCTAGAGGATCAAAGCATCCCACAGGTATAAATAGTTAAATGCCATGCATCTGTGTATTCGCCGACTAAATGAACTTCTGTCGAGCGAGACAGACCCCATTCGGAATTACGGATGGAATAATTTGTTTGAAATGTTGTTAATCTACTTCCAAAAGGAAGCCACAACGCAATGTTGGTGCAGAAGTACTGATAAGGTTATCCTGGTCATTCATGGCCCGGTTCATTGACGAATTCTCAGGGCATTGGTTTGAAATACGTGTTTGCCTAGTAACTATATGCTAATGCCAGTTGATGGTAGGCTTCTTCCATTTAATGGTCAGCTCACACATCAATTAGAAGGCTGTCAGAAATGGAACTGCAGTTGATACTTCGTCGCAACCAGAATTGTAAGTTCTTGACCATGCATCTTTTGACGGCATAGCAGTATTCAATGAGATGTTGAAATTTAAAGATGCAATTAAACCTTTAATGACTAAATTTTGTCCCAAAAAAATAAATATTTTCTTATTAAATGTATATTTGCAGGCCAACAAAATACTATTTTTGAAAATTTGCCACTGGAATGACTGACACGGTTACCGAACCAGTTGTCTCGGTTACCGAGCCAGTCATTCCAGTGGTAAATTTTCAGAAATAGTTTTCACTTGTCCTACTAATCGACATTCCTCAAGACTCCTGTAGAGGCCGGTTTTGGCCGGCTTCGTCATAAAAGGGTTACGCCCTCTTATATCATCTTAATCTTTTAACGGCCAGGACGGTCCAAGAGATCTTTAAAGTGGTCTTGATGAATGCCATTTGTAAACCAAGAGAGTACTATATTTAAAATCTTATCGCTGGAATAATTGGCTTTATAACCGCGAGTAATTCCAGTCGTATACGTTCAAAAATAGTATTCTCATGGCCTACAGATGGACACCGGTTAAGCAAAGACTTGGATTGTCTTTAAAATTACAATCAATTGTAAATTTACAAAATAGTCTTATTTTGACCTGCAAACTTAAAAATGTTCTTGAAATAAATGGCAAATTGAATTGAGTAGCAATTTGGGGAGCTTCGAGGCGCTGTCGACACAAGAATGGTTAAACCCTGCAACGATATGGCTGAAAGCGTTATCCATGTAATTGATAGGAAATGATACTCATATGAGAATCTGTTCATCATTTCTGATAACTATAGTGTGAAAGCCGTAGAACAGATCACATAGGATTGCCATTCCAAAGGAACATCAATGTGTATATCTGGTTTTAATATGGACGATACTTGCATTAAGGATTTCACACAAAGTAACCTTTAATTCGAACAATGCGCTACGGCAATGTAATTCCTGGATTACGCATGAAGGTGTGGAATCGTAGTGTATGGTTACACCCTTCCCGTACTAAAATCTTTGGCAAATCGGACAAGTAGGTTCCGAGATATCCACTGATCCACAATTTGATCCGATTCGGATGCGGGTTCTCTTATGCGTATCACGGCCAGTGTCTGGAAAACCGCTTGTACCGCAAGGTCCTCCCTTGTGCTAAGTGTTAAAATTTGAGCCAAATCGGATCATAAGGTTTTTAGATACAGCTCCGGACACGCGCGCACGCTCGCACGCACGCGTTCACAATACCCTTTACCCTTACGGGGAGAGGGTAATAATATTGAACTTGAATTCTCTTGCTTACAATAAAACGCCCCTTATGGCATCAGGTCACGTAACCACCAGCTTATTTGCACAGATTCTCAATAAAATAATCATAATAAATCCTCTACTTCAGATGGCAAGTGGTTTTCCTCCCCAAACGCTGTTTCTTGCATGAGACTGAGACCGACCTCCATCAAACGTCAACTTCAATTTGCAGGTGAATGACAGTGGACGGAAATTAAATCCAGTAAAATTTTCTAAAAATAGAAAATGAGAAAAGGATGCGGTAATACAGAAAATATTAGGTGCCAGTCCTCTGATATGGGGATACAATGAAGCGCATACATTTTGGTCCTGATCCACGGATGCACAATGGATAGGGATTCGGATATATAGAGTGCCACTCTAGTTTCATATACCGTACCATAAACTGCTATAGAAGGAGAAACCGTGAAAGAATTTGGACAATATTCATACTTCAGTCTAGATGCGCAGGAAATCTCCGAGAATCTGATTCCAAAGTTTCCGTCGGGGAGCACACACGCGCCCACGCACGCACGCATACATACGCACGCATACATACGCACGTATGCACACGCACGCACGCACACAGACACGCACGCACGCACTCACTCACTCACTCACTCACTCACTCACACACACACACACACACACACACACACACACACACACACACACACACACACACACACACACACACACACACACATACACACTCACACTCACACACACACACACACACACACACCACACACACACACACACACACACACACACACACACACACACACACACACACACACACCTCCCGTTTTGAGGGCGAGTACCCCCTCTCTGACCTTGCCCCCAGATCAGGCCTTTGACTCTGGAGCCATCCAACCTAGAGCTGGCGCTGGTTATACGTGATACCCCTGTATATAGCATGAATTCCATAATTTGCATAGGCTTGTTGGCCGACGAACGTGTGTACAATCACATTGTAGTGTTCATATCTCCTATTGAGCTAACAATCACCTCTTAAACAGATATTGTCCCTGTTTACAGACCAGTATATATAACTAAATATTAGATTAACCATTTAAGAGTCACAGACCAGCAACGGCAATGGAAGATTCCAGTGTATCCATTAATCATATGACGTCATACTCAACTACGTGACGGGTAAGCTGACGTCATAAGCAACTACGTCATGAATGACGTAGCTAAGTTCACCACGAACGCTTAATTGATGACGGACTCAGCGTTGTTGTCCGAATTGTGTCTTTACAATTTACTAAACATGCTGTTGAATATTTTGAAATTAATTTGACTCGGCGCTCTTGCTGCCGTCAGCAAAAGCACCCAGTCAAATTAGTTTCAAAATATTCAACACCTTACCTGTATATTTTCTGGAGATTGATAGTCAGTGAGTACAGAGATCGATGGATCCCAACACGAGCGAGGTGTAGGTGAGCTTATCTAGAGATGGGCTGGAAACAGCTAAAACTGGAGATGTCCATTTTCTATGGGAATAAATGCTTTCAATTTAATGTTCATTTCTTGCTGCTTTAGCAGACGTCAGTGGCATTCGTCTTTTTATTTTGGCCTCTAGACAAAACGTGTACAGTATAAGAATGAGATTGGTTAGCATGCGTGTACAAGAACATAGTCTTGTGCCACAATTGCCTTTACACGTATGTACCATGAAACTCTAGGCGGTCTGTGATTATAGTGACAGCTTATGAAATGAGGATTGTGGCACTATTGGTCAGTGTCTGATCATATGCCCAAGTCTCGATTGTAAGCCAGCGTGTTGCTTGAGAATCTACATAATAACTGGCTAGAGGTGTCTGATATAACACCGAGATACAATGATATAATGATGTCTTGGATGCTAGGAAAGTGAACTTGAAAATCAATAACTTACTCGATCTAGCCAATATTCATCTAGCCTTGCACTGATAACCTTGATCGTGCTGAAAAGGATCCAGATGGCAAACGAGGTGGGCAAGATATTAATTAATATGTTATGCTGAAGGTAGCGCAATTTCAAACTGCTGCAGACTTAGACAGAAATGAAAACTGATTATCTTACAGCAAGCAATCACCTATGTGTAACCTGCAATCCCAGAATCTCAATTTCAAGACAACTATACTGGAAAGTTGTTAAATGCTTTGAAACTAATTTGACTGGGACCTGTTGCTGCCATAGGCCGCAACAGTTACCAGCCAAATTAATTTCAAAATACTCAAATGAGTATTCGTTAAATTGTAGATGATTTTTTGTGCTTTGGCCTTTCGGGTTGTAAGGGTTAAGCTATGGAGATTGAGAATGTGGCTCTAACAGCGATTAGATTAATTACACATGTCCCTCAAGATGGGGATTCAGAGTCTAATAGACGGTTTGATGGAGAGGCTATGTTAGCTACCAGCTACCGTGTTAAACGTATGGCGATATTGTTGATGGTTCTGCAGTCAATACCAGCTATTGACAAACGGAAATTGTTTCGCGTCGTTGCGACCATGATGGATATTCCAATCTATTAAGGAACCTATGTGATATCGTGGCTAAGCAATGGTTTAGCTTTCCCTATATATATATATATATATATATATATATATATATATATATATATATATATATATATATATATATATATATATATATATATATATATATATATATATAATGCATTGCCGCTATAATCTAAATGGGAAAGCCCACCAAGTGTAGTAAGCAGAATGCCATAACAGAGTCGCCAGATGTGTAGGTATGTCTTCCTGTACATATGTTACCATACACATGAACCTGTCATCATTTCCATATTTTTATCTTCGGATTCATAAATATGTATCAAATAAGCACCTCACTGAATTGTGTTGTTCAATTGATGGAAGCGTCAGAAAGAACGTTTATACATATCGCGTCCATGCTGTTCTCGTCATATGACACGTTCTCATAACCTGTTGTGGGACTTGATGCGGACTAGTGAGCAAAGCTCGTCAATTCCTGCTTTAATCAAATGAACCTTTCCACGGTATACATCCATCATATGACGCCATAATCAACTACGTGGCGTATAGAATGACATCACAATCAGTGACGTCATTATGACCTCGTGAATGACGTAGATAAGTACGTCACGAATACATAGTTGAAGACGGATTATGTGTTGTTATACGAATTGTATGTCTTTACTATTTAATAAATATTCATAGGCAACAACAGCACCCAGTCAAATTAGTTTTAAAATATTCAAAAACTTAACCGTATAGTTTTTCGGAAATTGATAGTCAGGGTATTCGGGGATCGATCAATCCCAACACTGTGAAGTATGGGTGGAGCTTAGCTAGTGACGGGCGGGACATATCTAAAACTGGAAAGGCCCGTTATTAACCAATAGAAATTGTTCGATAGCCGGCTAACTCGCTAGTATGTCACGATTACAATATCAATCGCGCACAGGTTAAACTCTCTCGCGCGTAAATTACATTAGCAAATCAAACCCCGTGATTTGATTACGGTGTATGAGACAGGGGTCAATGATGGGAGCAGTTTCGCCACTTGACACCACGCAGTTTGACATTTTAGGGCAAGTTGGTAGTTTTAGGGACATAAAATCCTGATAAATTATGTTCCAAAATCTTTAGAAGCGAGCCACAAAAGCCATGATATATTCAAAGTAATGGCAGTTGATGGGAAACAAATTGTACACAGCCTAAAATCACAACAATTAACACGGTGGTCATATCCCTGGGAAGCGATCAAAGCTGTCCATGATGAATTAAAAAGAATCGTCAAATCTCTGCCCGTCGTTAGAATAAAGGCAAAAATTCAAGACTACGCGCGCAACAGGGCTTTGTTGGTGTCGATTTGTGTTGTTAAATTTGTACTTGGCTCGTATGTTTGCTGAGTTACATTGTCAAATAACAACAGACTCACTAAGAATATGTAAGGCAAAAATGTGGATGTTATTGTAGCTAGGCGAAATGCTTCTCTGATAATTAAAAGTCAACAAGACTGTCGAGAAGAAGAAGTATTCAGTTTGCTTTGGCAGAAAACAGATATGCTTGGTGACAGTGTGAACGAATGGGTCAAGGAAAACAAACTGTAATCAGAGAGATTGCTACATAAACAAGTGTATTAACACCTGAATCACGCCTTAGACTAGAAACATATTATAGGTCATTGAACAAAGTGTTGCCTAAACTAGCAACCTGATTCCGGGATAATAGACCTTTCCAGTTTTAGCTATGCCCTGCCCATCCCTAGCTTCACCCACGCTTCGCCCGTGTTGGGATCGATTGATCCCGGAATGCCCTGACCATCAATATCCAGAAAACTATACAGAAAAGCTGTTGAATATGTTGTAACTAATTTGGCTGTGTGCTGTTGCTGCCTATAGCACGCAATGATAAACAAAGCAAAAAGAGTTTTGATGTCGTCTCTTCTTTCTAATAGTTGGAGTGGGATCTAATTTAGGCAGACTTTACCGTTTTCAGCAATTCTCAGCTTAAAAAATATGAGTAAACTTCACAACAGCATCTCAAATCTATGGCATCATACATGAGGCCGACCTCAATCAGATGCGTCCAGAACTGTGAAAAACTGATACAGATATTTGCAAAATATCAGCAACCTCATGCAGTGTGTTTAGCTGTCTATGGCACCGGTGTATTTAGCTGTCTATGGCATTGGTGTGTTTAGCTGTCTGTGGCACTGGTGTGTTTAGCTATCTAGTGGCACTGATGTGTCTAGCTGTCTAGTGCCACAGGTGTGTTAGCTGTTTAGTAGCACTGGTGTGTTTGGCCGTCTATGGCACTGTTGCATTTAGCTGTCTATGGAACTGGTGTGTTTAGCTGTCTAGCGGCATAGGTGTGTTAGCTGTCTAGTGGCACTGGTGTGTTTAGCTATCTATGGCACTGGTGTGTTTTACTGTTTATGGCATTGGTGTATTTAGTTGTCTACCATCACTTGCGTGTTTAGCTGTCTAGTGGCACTGGTGTGTTTAGCTGTCTATAGCAATGGAAACTGATACAGATATTTGCAATCATATCAGCAACCACATGCAGTGTGTTTAGCTGTCTATGGCACTGGTGTGTTTAGCTGTCTAGTGGCACAGGTGTGTTAGCTGTCGAGTGGCACTGATGTGTTTAGCTGTCTATGGCGCTGGAATGTTCAGCTGTCTATGGAACTGGTGTGTTTAGCTGTCTAATGACATGGGTGTTGTTAGCAGTCTATGGCACTGGTGTGTTTAGCTGTCTATGGCACTGGTTCGTTTAGCTGTCTAGTGGCACTGGTGTGTTTAGCTGTCTGTTGGCACAGGTGTATTGGCTGTCTAGTGGCACTGGTGAGTTTAGCTGTCTAGTGACACTGGTGTTCAGCTGTCTAGTGGCACTGTTGTGTTTAGCTGTTTAGTGGCACTGGTGCATTTAGCTGTCTGCTGGCACAGGTGTGTTAGCTGTCTAGTGGCACTGGTGTGTTTAGCTGTTTAGTGGCACTGGTGTTCAGCTGTCTATGGAACTGGTGTGTTTAGCTGTCTAGTGGCACTTTTGTGTTTAGCTGTCTATTGGCACTGGTGCGTTTAGCTGTCTGCTGGCACAGATGTGTTAGCTATCTAGTGGCACTGGTGCGTTTAGCTGTCTAGTGACACTGATGTTCAGCTGTCTAGTGGCACCAGTGTGCTTAGCTGTCTACTATCACTGGTGTGTTTAGCTGTCTAGTGGCACTGTTGTGTTTAGCTGTTTAGTGGCACTGGTGCGTTTAGCTGCTAGAGGCACTGTTGTTCTTAGCTGTCTATTGGCACTGGTGTTTAGCTGTCTAGTGGCACTGGTGTGTTTAGCTGTCTAGTGGCACTGGTGCGTTTAGCTGCCTAGAGGTACTGCTGTGTTTAGCTGTCTAGTGGCACTGGTGTGTTTAGCTGTCTAGTGGCACTTGTGTGTTTAGCCGTCCACTGTCACTGGTGTGTATAGCTGACTAGTGGCACTGGTTTTTAGCTTCTAGTGGCACTGGTGTGTTTAGCTGTCTAGTGGCACTGGTGTTTAGCTGTCTAGTGGCACTGGTGTGTTTAGCTGTCTAGTGACACTGGTGTGTTGGTATTGTTGCTTCATTTCTGAGATATATTACATGGACCTGGTCTCAGTGACCTCGGAATGAGAAATGGTATTGATGATTGCTAGATGCATTCCACCTTTTACAATAGAGGGATCCATTTCTAGCTATGCCCAGCCCATTTCTAGCTAAGCTCCGCCCGCAGTTTGCGCGTGAACCCTGAATTCCCAGAATCATAATTTCAAGGTAACTATATAGTTAAGCCAATTAACTATTTTGAAAGTAATTTGACAAAGTCACATTAGATTCAAAATAGTTAGCAGAATATTTATTAATTAGTAAATCCATTAAAGATATATAATTCTAGATACATCAACCATAACGCATTTTGATTGTAACGTCAGCCTACATGTGCCGTACTTGATTATGACGTCATATATTTGAGTGGCAGACCGGATCCATCTTTTGTCAGCAAAGCTCGAGAAATAGGCCACGTTATCCAAGAAAACTATATCTATTACTAGTATATTTCAGTAAGCAGATCAATGTTATAGTCCACGCCAAAATAGCATCGTCCAATACAACAGTAATTTCTGGATTTCGTGCCACATGTTTTTCCCACTTGGATGTAAGTGTTGTATAGACACGTACTATTTCTGTGTATTCTGATGCAGCGAGCATATGTACTTAATAATATAAAGACGCTATATTATACATCATATGTATTATTAGCAATTCTAGTTGACATCTAATAGCTAGATTTGGCGAATGAAGGAAAACAGTAATCAATCAATGATCTCTGCTTTATTTTGTTAGAATTACAGTTTTATATGTTTTTTACTAGATATGGGCGTAAGAATGCCGATTCTATTGGAGATAAAGGATTGATTAAGGAATAAAGCATATTCCAATAAACAGCTATCAATAGAACACATGATAAAATGATCAAAAACATACATCGTAGATTGCTAGAAATAGTCTGTGTTTCAGCTCTAACGGCCAAGTGCTTAGGTAACGAGATCAACTGCTAACTGAGTATACATTTTTGTCTTAAATCTGGAAGGCAGAATCGCTGGATTTTACACATTCCTTCATTTCGCGATTGGTTCTCCACTCGTTTTTTGTAATCGTCCCATCCGTCTGTATGTGTGTACGTCTGTGCATAATTTGATTGTAATGCAACTCCTCTGAAACCATTGGACGGAATTCAGTCATCCACGTGATTACGAAGTGCAAGAAGACATTTGGATCCGTCCCCAGGGGGTGGGTGGGGAAGTGTTCGCATGGGCAACGCGGTGAACGTGCCTATATTAATAGTAGCACAACTCCTTTAAACCGTTGGACGGAATTCAACCAAATTTGGTATGTAACATAGAAATGTTCTTACTACAAAACTGTAAGCGAATGGCGGAATCCAGTTTTAGCTAAGCCCGCCCATCTCTAGCTAAGCCCGTGTTGGGATCGATAGAACCCTAAACTCCCTGACTATGAATTTCCAGAAAACTATACACGTAAGCTGTTGAATATTTTGAAACTAATTTGACTGGGTGCCTATGGCAGCAACAAAGCCCAGACAAATTAGTTTTAAAGTATTCAACAGCATGTTTATTAAATAGTAGACATACAATTCGTACAACAACGCGTAGTCCGTTATCAATTAACCGTTCATGGCGAACTTAGCTACGTCATTCATGACGTATTTGATTATGACACCACCCTACATGGCGCGTAGTTTATTATGAGGTCATATGATTGATGGATAAACTCAAATTCTCCCATTATACCACAGGCGAATTAACAAGTTCAGCATCATGATGATTTACAGAATAAGTGAATGGTAACTGCCATAAGTACTCTCTATTGATCTCTACCATCCGCACCTAGGTGCTAGATTAACTGTCATGCCAAATCTGAAGGATCGAATTTCTATTTGTGGCTCCATATTTATCACATTTTGTCGTTAGCCTTATAGTCGTTGGCATATTGCCCGGAATTTGGCTCGTCGCCAGGTTGTATCGTGTTGCCGGGACGATGCAAACATGATTGTCACTTAGGTTGGTCATCAAAGTCTGTCACGCCATGCTTATCGCAGAGATTCCTCGCGTTACGCAAAGAACAGCACGAGACATTGTAATCAGATAATCTTGTCACGAATAGACGCACGTGTTAATGAAAATGATGTCTCATGATATTCCATTACACGATACACGCTGGGCCTTTTACATCTGTGACCACTAATAGAAAATAGACCGTACCACGTCAGATAGACTAGATGGCAGAGCTATGGTTGCTGACATAGCGCGTTATCAGAACTGGACTCGCGAGAACGCCCCCTGGCTGTCAGCCCAGAGGGGCTTGTCTCTGCCGAATTCACCCCTCTAAATTCTCTGTAGTAGTACTCAACTACTCTGAATTGACAAAAATGGCGCTTCGAATGCCAATCCCCGCGCCAAACAAATGGCTCGCATTGAATGAATAACCGAACCCCCGCTTTAAATAGCTCTGTAAATGTGTATTTATAGTCCGATATCATGTCATTCTTACAAAGATGGATTGTACATTCATTTATTTACTCGCAGACATACGAGACATATGTATATATATATATATATATATATATATATATATATATATATATATATATATATATATATATATATATATATATATATATATATATATATATATATATATATATATATATATATATATATATATATATATATATGTGTGTGTGTGTGTGTGTGTGTGTGTGTGTGTGTGTGTGTGTGTGTGCGTGCGTGCGAGCGAGCGTGCGTGCGTGCGTGCGTGCGTGCGTGCGTGCGTGCGTGCGTGGGTGGGTGGGTGGTGGGTGGGTGGGTGGGTGGGTGGGTGTGTGGGTGGGTGGGTGTGTGTGTGTACATGCATAAGTATAAGCTACATGCTATATGCTATGTACTACATGTCATAGCATCAGCATCATAGCAGCTCTCATCCCCTTCGGCATGTACACTGTCTCGTATTGTATGTCAGGGGGTCCATCGACTCATAGGCTGTGCCTTTGATGGATTGCCCATTTTCGATTTATATATATGTAAAATATGGTATGAAATAAACAACTTTGAACTTTGACTTTGAACTTTTGATGCATTGATCCACGTTTTCCGCTGCAAATGTCTGTCGTCATTATCCGGGAAACCCCTTTTCAGCCTGACCAATCAGCGGGCAGATGTGTGTGAATGTCATAAGTTCATTATCTCCATCACAGACAGGGGTGTGCTTGTGAGTGTATGTCAGAAACTCACATAAGTTATCACTAGGTTGCGTGAATGAATTAGAGAAATATGGGCGACTTAACGACAAAACAGCAATTTGCATACTGGTTGAATCAATAGACGGACGCATTTCTAGCAATGTCCTGCCCATTTCTAGCAATGTCCTGCCCATTTCTAGCAATGTCCTGCCCATTTCTAGCAATGTCCTGCCCATTTCTAGCAATGTCCTTCCCATTTCTAGCAATGTCCTGCCCATTTCTAGGTAAGTTACTCTCACTTTTTACTAGTGTTGTAGTCATAGATTTAGCGTAGTCGTAAAGCGCTCATGTCTCAAAGGCTGAATATCAGAGTTCAGTATTTTCTCGCCAGGATCAATAATCCGCAAAATAATGTGTTTTTGTTATTTTGTTACTAATGCAGGATTCCAGTTTCTCATTCAATCATATGACGTCATAATCAACCACGCGACGTATATGATGACGCTATAATCAATTACGTTAATTCTTCGCGAACTCTTAATTGATGACGGCCTAAGCGTTGTTGTCCGAATTGTATTTCTTTGCTATTTAATAAGCATGCCATAGGAACAGTCAACCTTACTTGTATAGATTTCTGGAAATTGATAGTCAGGGAGTTCGAGGATCGATCGATCCCAACACGGGCGAAGAGTGGGTAGAGGTTAGCTAAAGATGGGCGGGGCATAGCTAAAACTGGATTCCTCCATTCTATTATACGTAGTCGAATAAAGTGTCAGATCAATATAGCCAATGCTGTTTTATCTCTGATATAAAATGTGTGCCTGTTCAATTTCTCTTCCAACTAGTAAAAGAGAATTGAAGTCAGTGATACCCGGTCATGCGCACTCGTGTTTTACTGAACTCCCGTCACCGGCGATCAGGGCAACTTGTCCTATGGTGAAGGTATGCGCATGGACGGTCTACGGCTATACCAACTGTATGGTTGGAATCGATTTGAAACTTCGACACCTAAATACTCAGCATCTAAATTTCAACAGAATGTTTGTTATATTGATGGATTATTGCTATAACTGGTAAATTGGCAATTCGTCAGAGACATACGATGAACCTTTCCAGTGTTAGCGCCCATCGCTATCTAAGCTCCACCCACACCTAGTCCTTGTTGGGATCGATCGATCTCTGAACTCCCTGACTATCAATTTCTAGAAAACTACAGATAAGCTGTTAAATATTTTGGAACTAAATTGACTGGGCGTTGTTGCTGCCTGTGGCAGCAACAGCGTCCAGTCAAATTAGTTTTAAAATATTCTACAGAATATTTTTTAAATGGTAAAGACATACAATTCCTACAACGTGTCGGATTATTAAGCGTTAAAAGCGGACTATATTCCATTCATGACGTCATGATTATGACGTCATCTTACATGCCACGTAGTTGATTATGATGTCATATGATGGATGGATAAACTTGGACAGGTCAATTCGCATAGTTTCGTCACGACCTTTTCGATTTTCATGACGGCATTGTGATTAGGGTGTCAGATAACATGCGACGTATTTGATTGTTACCAGATAGTTGATTGACAGATCGGATCCCTCCATTATATACACGACCGAAAAGACTGCTGATTTTTCAGTTACATAATTCGAATATACTCAACTTGGACCCGGGTTTTGTCTACAGTAAATAGCATTGCTTTCGCATCATAAAATAACTGACAGAATTTCGTATTAATTTTGCCTGACTTATGTTAATATTGTTCTTAGATTGCCTGAGAGATGATATCTCGAGAGACAGACTTCCCCTTAAGACTGTGTTCAGATGTTATTGAATACATTTCGTTCATTCGTATTGACAATAATCTGTTTGTCAAGCCGTCTTAGCTGGTCACCTCATGAAACCCTAACCGTGGACACTTAGAACATGTAGTCTCTTAACCATTCAACCCTCGAATTTGTTCAAGAAAATTTAAATTTTCTTATAGAGAATGTCCATCTGCATACCACTAGAGACTATTTTTGAAATTTTTCCGGTTATCGAGCCAGTCATTCCAGTGATAAATGTTCAAAAATTGTGTTCTCTTGGTCTGCAAATGGACATTTCTCAAGACCACTGCAGAAGCTGTTTTAGGCTGATATGAGCGTTAACGGGTTAAAAGGCTCAGTTGACGTAAATTTACGTTTTGCGGATCAAATGGCTGTGGTTCAGTAAACACGTGCTATTTCGGCACATATCTGTCTTATGGACACAACTTCCTTTTATTTGGCACCATCAGTCATGTCTCTCGTGCAGTTTTGGTTATTTCCGGGGTCGATGACCTACGATTGCAATGGAGGAATCTGATCTGTCACTCAAGTATCTATAACGTCATGATCAGAATACGTCACATGATAGCTGATGGCGTCATCAAATGAAAATAGAAAATGGGCAACAGTATGGTACATGCTGAATTGTATGGCTTTGTTGATTATAAAATTTAAGAAATATTCTGTTGAATATTTGAAAACTAATTTGTCTTGGATCTGTTACTTACAAAGTAATTAATGGCTCAAAATGTTAATATTGATTCCAACAAGCAAGCAAAGAAAGGGAATGGAGATTAGCAGGAAATATGTGGCCATGCCTAGAAATGGTTTCTCTGCTTACTGTGTGTAGCACTATCGGCTACCTAATGAGTGTTACGGAAACTTCTTTGGAGCGAAATGAGTGTGCCTGCTTCGACACAAATCAAAGGTAATCCATTTCAAGACACCTCCGGCCAAAACCGGCCTCTGCAGTGGGCTTCAAAAATGCCCATTTACAGGCCAAGAGAATGATATTTTTGAAAATTTAGCACTGGAATCCTCGTGCTAAATTTTCAAACATAGTCTTCTCTTGGTCTGCAAATGTACATTTAATAAGCAAATATATTGATATTCTTGACCAAATTTAGGCTGTTAATGGTTAATTTATAAATGTACATTGCAAAAAGTACAAACGTGAAGCAGTGAAGAGATGAACTCCACAATTCCCTGGTACTGCGTGTTATTGGGCCGGTACTCGGACAGTGCCGGGTTGTATTGGCCGGGTATTGGTCTAGTACCAGCCCAGTACGGTAACCAGGGATTTCATTTCAGCACGCAAGTTTCCAATAGAGTTATGGCTCTAGTGTTGCATGGACATTAGTTTAGCACTTGAGAACACTCCCTCCAGATAGACCACGGATAGACTGTTAAACGATCGATATACCGCTGGTGCATGAAATAGGTGTTCTCCAAAGTGGAAGAGAAATCTAATAAATATCTAACGGTCAAGGTTTCCGTGGATTCCTTGAATCGGTTTTGTGCTGTAAACGTCATTTGTCAACACGACTGATTGATCCCATTTTAATTATCCCTTTTTCACACGCAATCTTGTATATAGCGCCGAGCAGCCACTCTACGCGTTATCAGAAATCTGCTACTAACGGCATGTGTGTGCTCAATGCAATACGTACTATCTTAAGTTGGCATTAGACGCAAATTGTTATGATTCTTTTGGAAGATGCTTGGGGGCTGGTCTCACCAGTTTTGAAGATTCGGAATCATTTTCCCTAGAGGCGTGTGTTTGCTAGTTTTCTGTGGCTGGAATTGAGATTTTACAGGCTTCCGTCGCATATATAGTCCGAAGATATAAGAGGGAATGATTAGCGTACATTGAGGATTCCAAATAATATGATATACAATATGTCCTCTTCTCGTTCATCCTGTCAGTAGGATTAGCCTATGGTGTCAGTGATATCGGGTCTATGAAACGGTGAAGGTCATCTAGGGATATGTACAGTTTTGACTGGAGTGCTGAATAGGTTGGTCCGATTCTTTTCCTTCTCTTGACAGAATGGGTTAAGATCTACAGAAATCAAACATGATTGAATTTCATAAGTTAGTTTACGGACCACCCACCGCAATGGCATGAGCTAATATCCAGCATTACCAGCTCCTCCCAACAAACGTCTTATCCTCAGACTCAATTTTTTTCACTCTAATCTTGCCGCACACATAACTCATATATCAGAAGGTAGAATGATTCAAGGTGTCTCAATCAGCCTGGTAATGGTACAGATGATAGGCGTTGTTCCTATAGACGGCACAAGGTTTTAGTCGTATCATTCTGAAGAGCATGTATCAATTTCAAATGATGGGATGGATAGTGTAAATTGACAATTTGGCAATACAATGAGCGTTTTGCACGATTCTTACTTGGTGTGACATTAACTCCTTTTGTGACAACAGCGCCTCAAAGCGCTCAAAATACTACTTATATCATTTAATCGTTTTAATGGTCAACATTTTTCAAGTAATTTTAATTTTAGAAGTCTGTTTCTTATAAATTTCCCACTGGAATTTTGGTCGGCTTGACCATCAAAAGGGCAACGTTAAAGGACATTTAAGTTTTTGCTTAGCCAGTGTAATTTTCAGGCCAAGAGAAGAGTATTTTTGAAAATTTACCACTGGAATGACTGGCTCGGTTACCGAGCCAGTCATTCCAGCGGTAATTATTCAAAAATATTCTTCTCTTGGCCTGCAAAGATACATGCCTCAAGACCACTATGTAGCTGATTTTGGTTGGTTTGAAGTTGTCAATGTTAATGTCACATCTGATCATGTCGATAGTCACTTACAGGATTGGCGGTATGATCAGCGAACGAAAAGAAGAAAGAAGAAGAATGTCACATCTTTATGTTACTAATACCATCTAATCCTCCCGTGTAGGCGAATGAGCTCAGAAAGCTCTCAGTAATTGCATTTATGAATGTAAGCACACTGTTTACTTGCTTCCACGGAGATTACGATGTTGGACAAATCTCATATTTTACTCATGGGGCTAATATTCGCATATGGCTTGCGAAATCCTAGAGCTATTGATCTCTCTAGAGAAGTAATGCTTAGTATAGCCGGTACTCATTGAGACTAACATCTCGGCGAAATAGATTTAATGCTCAGCGCCGCGCGGCATCATACCCATCAGATCAGTGAACGTTGATCGGAATGGAAGGGAGACGTAGCTCGTGGAAATTACAGTTATTGCATGAAAACGATTTTGGATGGTCATCCGAAGTCTATCACGGCCATCGTGGTCAATATCCTGTCCCCGTCTCCGTCACACACACCCACCCACACACACACGCACGCACGCACGCACGCACGCACTCACGCACGCACGCACGCACGCACGCACGCACGCATACACACACACATCTAATTCCATGTGTATTGATTTTTACGAATCCGCCAATCCTTTTGCATGTATATGGCATAGAAACGGGTATTCAATATGTGTCCACGGCACTAGTAATCATATCTGAATATGGTACCTGGTCTATTTCAGTAAACTTGATGAAATTTCAAAATTATCTGAGAAATATTTACAAAGTTATTTTTGTACCAAACCAATCGAACAAAAACATTCTTCAAATATGGTACACTTATGCCGGATAATGTTAAGATTCCATTCCATATGTCACAATAATGATTCCAGTCTGAAGTTCCTAAATGATGAATGTCCGATTGCTGAAACACGGGTGTGCCACATTCACCCGCCTAGCCTAGCCACGAATCATTATTTGACCACTTTTCAACTGAATGGAAGAATCCCGTTTTAGCTATGCCACGCCCATCTTTAGCTAAGCTCCTTCGGCCGTGTTGGGGTTGATATAGCCCTGAACTCCCTGACTATCAATTTCCACAAAGTTAACAAGGTAAGCAGTTGAATATTTTGAAACTAATTTGACTGGGTGATGTCGCTGTCTATGGCAAAAGTCAAATTAGTTTCAAAATTTTCAACAGTACCTCATCTCACAACCAAAGATGAACACAGTGATGTGAGCAAGAAGGCCCTGATCCTAGCCATGCTGGAAGAAATGTACCCTCAGGAGACATGGATAAGGATCTACGCATATGGATCAGCCAAAGATGCAATTAGGAGCGGAGGTGCCGGACTGCACATACAGTATCCAAACGGACAACATGAGTCAGCTGCAATACCGACAGGCAAACACTGCCCAAACTACAGAGCTGAAGTCGAAGCACTGGTTCATGCAGTTAATACCATCAGCAGAACAGCAGACCCTATTGCACAGATTGTCTTTTTATCTGATGCCCGCTCCGTCCATGAGGCTATCACCAAAGGTAAGCTGCCACAACTTGAAGAAGCACTACAAACCATCAAATGCTTTCGGATAGCACTGCAGTGGATCCCCTCACACTGTGGAGTCCAAGGAAATGAGGAAGTGGACAAGATGGCAAAGGTGGGTGCAGAAGAGAATCAGACAGAAAACATAGTTACCCATACAGAGATAAAGACTATCATCAAGTCACTCTATAGAACACCTCAATCAGAAGATGCCTACCATCATCTCTCGAGGCCAGAGCAAGTGACCATCTTTCATCTCAGAGCTGGACACAGCAGACTAAACCACCAACACATGTACAGGCGGTTCCACCTTAAGACATCGCCCGCTTGTCCTTGTGGAGAAGCAGAACAGACCACAGAGCACATACTTCAATGTTGCAATACGTATCAACTGCTGAGAGAAGAGATGTGGCCTTTGTCAACCTCTTTTCTTGAAAAGCTGTTTGGGCTGTGGAAGAACTGCAGAAAACAACAGATTTCATCTTGAGAACGGCTCTCCAAGTGTGATACCAGCGATCGAAAAGAAGAAGACTGAGAAACCGGAATCCTCCAATATCTAATCATTATCAACCACCTAGCAATAGTGGTCGGGCAATACCATTACCGTTGCATAGCAGACCAATAAATCAATCAATCAATCAAGTCTCTCTATTCTTTCATTATCGCCTATATTACCGTGACGTCACGGTCACGTTGTCTGGTTATCCTAGAGTAGTGAGATAATACTAACATGTTTGTCAACTTAAAGCAATGCAAAGATGATGACGTGTCGTTGTTCGATCAAGTTAGAGCAATGCAACAGTGCTAACATGTATTGTTTGATCATCTTCTAAAGGGCAGCGGAATACGAGTGGCAAAGCCTATCACCTAGGTTTCATTCATAACACCACCAACCAATTACCATAGGCTACAACAAGAGCCTCGAAGAGAAGATGGCAACCAGCGACATCAATTCTACACCAATGGGACTATATTCAGTGTACTGAAATGCAAGGAATTGTCAGGAAAAGCACATCTGGACCCATCGTACTAACATACGCTCACTCACATAGCTCCGCTGTTTGTGGCCGTGCTTGCAGACATTTGATCTCTTGCTATGTGAGGTAACATTACGCTGGTGAGCTGGAGGGTAGCCAATCAGGTCATCATTTATTTCTTATCGAGCAATTTCATTGGCTGTGACACACAGTTCATTTATATTTAGGACGTTCCGTTAACTTAGTGCACCCGCAAGCGCGGTACTCGATATGGGAGCCGGGCGGGAGGGCTAGACAGTGCAATAGGATGATGATCTGGGCAATACCTTGCAGAGCCGTCTTTGTAAATCGGTCCAAATAATAAAAGGCGTTATAAATATTCATCTATCAAACTGGAGGAGCCGATTGGCCGTGTTGTTAGCCGGTGGGTTTCAAATCCCGCTCGACTGGCAGGCTATCAGGTGGCGGACCAGCAATCGCTGGAAACATAGGCAATCTCCTCCACTCCTCGTTACCCTTCTCCACCCAGGAGTATAAATGGGTACTAGTATAAAACTGGGGAAGTTACCAATAATAGACTGAAATACAAACCAGCTTAGATATGGCGCGATTGGGACCTGGAATCAAGGACTCGATAAACGCCAATCAAACCAATAACTTCTTCATTTATCAAACTGGTCAAAGCAAAGATCACACAAAACAACGAGATTAATTTTTGTGCGTGCGTTTTAAATTGGTTGTATCTACACATGTTATGCCTGCCCCCATCCCTCCGATGGGAGGATGACCCATCTCTCAGACACACCACCACCACCACCACCACCACCACCAACCCAGATTTAAGGTCCAGCGAAGTAGATCCCAGTCCCGCATTGGCTGTCAACGTGTGGGGTGAACATAAAACGTATGTATGTAAACACAGAGAAGCTCAGGGGCAGATCCAGGGGGGGGGGGGGGGGGGGGGCGAGGGGGGGGGGGTCCACCAGGTCCTGACCAACCCCTGCTCTCGACGAGCAAAAAAAAATTTTTTTGCATATCGGGCTCATGCAATGCCGACACGTAGGCTCCGTCGATGACCCAATATTGACGTCAATAGTACTGAACGCGCCACGCTAATTAAGACAGAATACGATGACGTCAAACAATACCGAATATGATGACGTCAAACAAGACCGAATATGATGACGTCAAACACAGCCACGTGACATTTACAAAGCGAACGTAGCAACATTTCGCCAACATTTATGGCGCTGTAGCTGCACGTTCAAGAGCTGTCTGACCTTCGCCACAGTTAATACGTATTATAGAGGCTGTACCTGTAATTTCATGGCTGTGTAACCCTACTAATTAATCCGCTTAGTATCAAGTCAGATCAGCGTGTGTTGCCATGGCTATGATGCACCTATAGCGATTCATCAATGTACACGAGAATAAAATAATAGCTCAGCAGACTTCTCTGTTTAAGAATCAATACAGAAGTTTAAATTGAATTGATTGCTAAACACAATAACCCGTTTACAACTGAAATTCATGAATCTGAATTTCAAGAGAACTATACCGGAAAGTTGTTTGGATCGTTTGAAACTAAATTGACTGGGATCGTTTGCTGCCATCACCAGCTTCTGTCACATTAGTTTCAAAATGTTCAACATATATAATTAATCTTTATATAACAAAGAATTTGGTATTTCAGATCTGTTAAAATTACTATTTATTTACTCAAGCCGCCAAAGGCAGCGTGGGTATTGCGGGAGCTGCCGTTTGTCCGTTTGTGCATCTGCCCCTACGCTTTTGATTATCCACAGCGTGTCTATTTAATGCAAGAAGGTAGAATCACCAAATTTCCATTCACATTGTGAGTGGGCGGATGCTCTTTGAAATTGAGGTCAATTATGTAGGTTGAAGGATCACTAAGTACCGCGCATCTCCGAAAACATATCTTTGTCAATAACTCAGGCAGACAAAAAGATAGAATCACTTAGATTAGCATACAACTAGCCTTCATAATGTCACTGTAAAAATCTTTACAGTTTGACGTCAAAACACAAGTAGCTAGGTCACATGATTACTAAGTAGGCCTACATCTCGGATATTAAGATTTTCATATGTAACTCAGTCCTGAGTGCGCGAAGGTAAAGTGATTTTGTTTGGCACATAGATTCATAATAACAATTGGTTGAAATGGTTACAGTTTGAGGGCCACTTACCTAGGTACATGTCAGAAAATATGTTTCGGTCCATATCTTAAAAATACACGAAGATAGAATATTATCACCTAATTTGGCGATTACGGCCATATCATTAACGGGTAGGCTATGAATGAGTTTAAGGTCAAAAGGTTAACTATCCAGGTCATGCGTCTATACGGGTATGCCAAATGCTGTGAGTTATCATCTCCCTCGACTGTATCTTATTTATTACATCACATTGATGACATCCCATTTGATTATTGCTATCTGTCCACGGCACCGTGCTTTGGGAATCCCATCTGTATCATGACATCAAACAATTGGCTGTCTTAATGTGTTCACAGCCCTTGCTCTATGGAGACGATATATGCTTGTTATTGACTTCACACAATTTCTCAATTATTATCTTCAGAGTACAAAGGCACAAATCATTCTCCAGTACGACCACACATCTTAAGGTACCAACATCCTACAGGTGTACTCAAACGTCGTTAGCCATGTTAATTAGCAGCTACCGCGATCAGCGAGCGGCTCTATAGGAGCCTTTGTTAGTCCGTTCCTCCGTTCCACCGTGACCAAACCCTTAAAATGCACAGTTTTTTCAATTGCTATTTAAATCATCAAGGAGTTATCTGATCACGATGAAACTTCACAGGATGCTTCTATACCATCATTACATACATCCTACACCATGTGATCCTTTGTTAGTCCATCTGTCCGTCCATCCTTCCGTTCCTCCGTGCGCATTCACTCCGTACCTCCGTGACCAAACCCTCAAAATGCACAGGGTTTTTTCAATTGATATTTAAATCATCAAGGAGTTATCCGATTACGATGAAACTTCACAGGATGCTTCTATACCATCATTACTTACCTCCGATCTACACAATGCGATCCTTTGTCAGTCCATCTGTGTCCGTCCGTCATTCCATTCCTCCATGAGCATACACTCAAATTTGGTACGTGGGTTACCCATAGAATGCGCTTTGCAAGACGACATTTTGATTAGGCTCCCCTCAAGGGGGCGTGACAGGGGTCAACGGGTCAAATTGATTATAATGCATCTCACCCCTAAGGGATGCGTGGAAGTCAACAAAATTCGGTATGTGTGTTACTAGTATGAATGCGCTTTGCAAGACGAGATATAGATTAGGATTCACCCTCAAGACAGTGTGACAGGAGTCAAAAGGTCAAATTGATTGTCCGTCACGCTAACTCCTCCCAAACCGTTGGGTGGAATTCAACCAAATTTGGTACGTGGGTTACCCTAGGAATGTGCTTTGCAAGACGAGATTTAGATTAGGCTCCGCCCGCAACTTTCGATTGATATTTAATTCATCAACCCTAAATGATCGCGGCTTCAACGGCATATGCCGTCTAGTTTATTTGGTTGTGTGCATTACTTGCTTCAGTGACTACAGTAGACTATTTCATTTTGCAAGGTTCTTGAGATGGTTTCTCAAATGCGGCAATGTCAGCTTAGAGGGGCACTTTTGGGAGTTTGGTTTCTGGTTTCCCACTTTACAGGTGGCCGATTTAATCACAATTATGTGCTTCAAATTAAGCAAGACTACTACCCTGGCGTTTTTGTGACCTTCATAGTTGCAGCTCAGGATTAGATATATTTATTAATCCCCTGACATTATCATCACATCCATGAATTACTCTCTGTGCTGAATGTCCTCACATTCGATGTTTTCCTGCAGGTACAACATGGAGAAACGGAAACAAGCTTCCATAAATGAGTTTTTCACGAAGAAAGTCAAAATTGGCGATGATCCTGAGGAGAGTGTTGCGACCACCAACTGGGCGATTCAGCCGGATATTCTTCAGGCTACTAGTACCCACACAGAAGTTCGTGAGAATGCGGAACACCTTAACAGACGATTCAAACCACAGCGGACGAGCCACAGAACAGTATTGACGACGAGATCCGTGCCTTCAGCGATGTTGGTTTGTGTAAAAGATTAGATATAAGCGACAGTGACAAATTGCAATTACTCAAGTGTCATTTTCGCCCTGATCGAAAATTCAACTTCCCAGTGAGACCATACTAAGTAAAGAACTTAAAATTAAACTTTTCCTAGTTGGATCAGTTCAAATGGTTTGTATATTCAAAGACGGAGAATGGTGGTTACTGTTTGCCCTGCTTTCTCTTTGCCCAACACCCTGGTGACAGAGGTGTATGTTTGGAGCATTGATCGATAGTCCATTCACTGACTTCCATAGAGCCCGTGGCAAAAATGGAGTTCTTGATTCTCATGAATCGACCTCGTACCACAAATCATATGTTGTAGTTGCTGATAATTTCATAAGGACCCATGAGAAGCCAGAGGAGAGAATCGACTTTCAGCTTGAACATCAACGCCAGAAGCAGTTTGAACTCAACAAGTCTGCCTTGGGAAGCCTTATTGACTGAATAATTTACCTCGGTCGCCAATGTTCAGTAGTGCATGGTCACCGAGATGACTCCACTGCGGATTCTAACACAAACAAGGGTAATTTACATGCGTTGATTGAATTTCGTGCAAAGACTGATACCAATCTGAAAAGTTTCTTAGATACTTGCCCGGCAAACGCTAGATATACATCTAAGACGATACAAAATGAGATATCGGATGTTCTTAAAGATGTCATGCAGGAATTGATAACTAGCAACATCGATGATAAACTGTGCCCTTTCTATAGCATAATAGCAGATGAACTCCCAGATGACATCGCCAATCAGCATATTCTCTCATTGTGTCTAAGATACTTGAAGCTTAATGGGGAGAACATCGAGATCAAAGAAGGCCTACTTGACTTTACTTATGCCAGTCGGGGAACAGCTGCACATCTGGTTGAGACCATTAAAGGGCAACTTGTCAATTGCGGACATGTGAGGGGACAGGCTTACGACACTACAGCTGCAATGTCATCTGGTGATCGCGGCCTTCAAGGACTGTTTCGTAGAGATGTCCCTAATGCAGTGTACACACCGTGTAATAGCCATAAGTTAAATTTGGCAATTGCTTCACCATCAAAGTTACCACAGATTAGGAAAGCTATCACGGAAATAAATGAGACGTATCTGTTCTTCAATGCGTCTCACAAAAGGCAGGGATTCTTTGAACGTGTGATTGATATTCTGGCCGAAAGAGATAGTCAAGAGCATAAAGATAGTACTGGACAGCACAAGTTGAAAGGACTGTGTAAGACTACATGCGACATCATTATCAACACCCATCTCTATTCCGAGGATGAAGAAATTTTTCAAACTAATAGAGGAGAAATGGAACCGGGACGGTGATACGAAAACTCGCGCCCAAGGCATATCGTATCATTGATCATATTGAGAAATGTCCTTCAGCCGCTCCGAGAAATAACGATACGACTACAGAAACGGAACATCGATATCAGGTTAGCGTACTTATCATTGGCAGACGTTAAGAGGGATATAGCTATGCTCAGAGCGGATATTGATGCCAGATTCGCTCGTTGGTACAAAGACATTTAGGACCCAGCTGGCAAACATGGTACAAATGAGAGCGTCCCCCGAGCTAATTGGAGAAATATACATCGATCAACCAATCCAGCCCAATCACCATTAGAATTCTACAAGAGATCAATTGCCATTCCATTTATTGATGACGTCAGCTGCCAGATGTGCGAGCGATTCGCTCCGGATAGTACAAGTGTAGTATTGACATTGATTAGCCTAATCCCTAGCCTTATCGCAAAATCTAATATTACAGACCTTCCAAAGATTGTAGAGGATTTAGAAGCGTATAGAAATTATTTGCCCCGGTTCAACAGCCTCCGAGTTGAACTCGAAATTTGGCGCGCAAGATGGGCCGGTGAGCAATCGCCACCAGATTCACTACTGAAAGCGTTGAATGCGTGTAGTCGAGACTTGTTCCCGAATCTAGCCGTCCTCCTCCAGATTGCACGCGTCATCCCGGTTACCAGCTGAGAAGCCGAGAGGTCGTTTTCCGCCGTTCGTCCGCATAAAACGCAGTTACGATAAACAATGGGAGAGGAGCAACTGATATCGCTGGCCTTAATAAACATGTACTACGATACACATATCGATATTGATAACGTAGTCAGGAAATTTATTCAGAAAAGACCGCGCCGTTTGTTTTCCCCTATGTACGAACTGTAGGAATGGACCTTTCCGGTTTTAGCTATGCCCCGCCCATCTCTAGCTAAGCTCCACTCACACCTCGCTCGTGTTGGGATCGATCGATTTCTTAACACCATGACTATCAATTTAGAGCAGACTACACATGTAAGTTGTTGAATATTTTGAAACTAATCGACTGGGTGTTGTTGCTGCATAAGGCAGCAACACCGCCCAGTCAAATTAGCTTCAAAATATTCAATATCATGTTTTATTAAATAGCAAAGAATTGCAAAGACATTCAATCCATACAACGTGTCAGACTATTCAAGATTTGATGGCGGGCCTTCGAACACTTTATGATGTAATTGATGTGACGTCATCCTACACGTGTTGAGCTGATTATGCCGTCATACGTGGTCAGATGATAGATGGATACTCTGGAAATGTCTGAGTGTTATATCATGTGACAATAGTGTCAAAACATATTGAGAAATAAACCATTTTAAATGTTTCTTAGAGGTCGTCTTGAGCAAAGTTCATATGCCAACTGCTTATGCGGCAAGCTAGGATGTGTAGCCTATATGATACTGCTGCACACTAACCATTTAAAAGTGAACCAATGCAATCCATCCATCGATTCATCCGCCCACCTACCAATCTATCCATATACTTATATTATAAGTAGCCTAAAATATCAATAAAGTGGTGAAGTGAACATTGAAGAATCAAATTGGACAACTATACTCTTATATTTTGAAGACAATAGCTTCACAATACTAACACTAAAATTACATCGGATTAGGATTCTCCAATGGACGCTTCACAATTGTATTGGTAATATGCACTATTAAGTTATGAATATGAATAGATGGATAAAATGATAAGTTAATGTGCTGTCGTCACAACCTTATTATCCGTAAAATGTATCTGTGGATCTGTATCTGTGGATGATAATATAATAGACATATTTTTGGAAACATGATACCATAATGCTGGAAATTGTTGTCATTAACGTGACTGTAGTACTATTCAGTTGGTCTGTTGCCAAACATATGGCAGTTAAATTAATTCCAAATGTTAAACATTACAAGGGAAGTCTCAGCTGATTTTGTAAGATTCAAAATTTGAAACTTGTCGATGAAAAATGCGCATTGTCACCGCCAACTCATTCATCATATTTACCTCCAAAAATGCGGAAGATGCATTCTGAGAGCATCTAGATTTTAACAATTTTCGGGGAGTACCCCCCCCCCCCCCCCCCCCTGTTCCCCCACACCTTCGTGGATTCCTGGATCCGCCCCTGAAGCTTTTAAATACTTTGAAACTAGTTTGAGTAGATGATGTCGCTGCATATGCCTGTGTTAATATTACGCTGCGTTAAGCCGATAGGGAACTAACTATGGCAACTTATTTATTCATACTCGAAGTGGTATTGAGTTACCTCCCTTAAGAAAATTGTTTACTCAGATGTTGTGAGGACTAGATACCCGATCGCTCTGATTAACTTGACAATCATAATACAGATTCTCCTTTACTAGAAGAACAAAATGCTTTTTAAATTTTTGTAATCGGCCCAGCCAAAGCTGAGATAAGCATATAGCAACCACCTTGACAACCAAAGGTGTTTAGCTATCGCGCTAGAGTTGTGACGTCACACCGGGATGACACCAATTCCTATTAGTCTAGATTATTATCTCGGGAGCAAAGCTATGCTCTCTACTGCTGCGAGTATTAGGCACCTATGCACCTATTCTTTGACAATTCATTGTTCACGCAGGGCCACTATATTGTTCGAGATGCGCAAAGGTTCAATAATATCGAAGTTGATGATAATTTTTGTTGATTAAAATTTAAAGGACAGACAGACCTCATGGTCACGTTGCCTGACATCACAATTCTAACGTATAGGCATGCTAGAGGTGACAGTAACATCGGAGTTCGTGTACGTGAATTAGGCTATATTTAATCAAACCCACCCACACACTTCTTGTAATACAATTCTACAAATGCATATATATGTTATCTTTCTGGATTGACTGCATAGATTTTGCATATATGATAGGCATGCATGTACACAACTTTTTCAATGATAGTTAAGTAGGCCTACACCGCTCAGTGCACGTACGATCGCAATTTACCATTGTGTAGGCTTATGAATGAATTTATGATTGCACTATAGCAGTTACTTCAGTTATGTGTTTAAAGTTAACTAAAATGTCGGGTAAATATAAATCTAATCAAAACTAATCTATTTGCTTATAGTCTGCATTGACATATTATTGACAGTACACGGTTTGTTTACAATTTTTTTCTTTGCGGGCGAGGTGCGTAGCTTTCACTGCCGTCCGCACGCTTATAGTACAATTTAAATAACATATACTGTTGAATGTTTTGAACATAATTGGGTTGGATTTCAACCCAAATTGTGTTAAAAAATATTCAACATAACGTTTCTTGTATCATGTTCATATGGTTCTAACTACAATATTTGTGTTTTTGCTTTGGAAGCATTTAACTTATTTATGAGTTGCACTGTAAGTAAAGATGATACGCTAGCGACCTCTGAACATCTGTCAGTTCACCTACCTATTTAAAATTTGTTCATGCGCTACAGTTTTGCTTTTTCATAACATTGAAATATGAGTGTATGCTACTTCCATACATGGAAGAAGTTGGTTTGAAAACGATATAGTTCATATGGTTGTCACAGGCGTGACGCCCCCCTCCCACCCTCGCCCCCCCCCCACCCCCTTCCACACACACACCAACGTACGTGTTGACCCGTCCATGTCTCTACATTATTATTATACAAACACATTGAAAAAAGCTTATAGGTAAGCAATTACATTCTAATCAGCAATCACGGGAAATTTCACATAGGACACACTGACACACTTATTGTAGATTCGTAATCTTCAGAAAAAGTTGTAACTGCACTCTGTAGCCTATACATTTAGATATGAATAATAGTACAATTATAGCCATCGTCAACCTTTCCCACCAACCTCGATCATCACGCTCACATCGATCCATCCCAGACAGTACATAGTACACCCAGTCCTTTCAAGAATGGTAATGGATCCGCAATTAGGCCTACTAGACAGAGTATTTGTCACATGCATTGAAATATTGCCGATTTTCAGCACTGCCCATGGTTTACCGTCGTTATAGGCCTATTATTATGCGAATATACCTATCCATGAAACCATTACAAATGAGTAAATATCATAATAGATTTTAAAAAATCATGATTTTTTTATTTCTTGAAGACTTAGCTTCAACCTGACATAATTTTTGTTATGGTAGGTGAAGTCTATCCTGTTAAACGCACGTTTTAAAATATGTTACTTTTGTACTAAAGACAGAAAAATACTGACCTAGCTCACAGCGCAGTTCCCGGTGTGACGTCGCAGCGAGTGGTGATGTGATTCAGATTGAGGCGTCATTTAATCTCGTTATTTGGGCTGCCTAACATATTTTTCTCACTCCAAAGTGACGCTATTGTGTTTAAATAGTGTAGTAGACCATAAAATGTATTAAAACTCGTTATCGACCACAAGTCCTCACAAGACCTTTAAGCCCGTTATATCAGAAACGGCATAGGGCGGAGTCAGAGAACTCGGACTATAAGTCAGTCAGCCCGTCTGCCTGTCCGCATGTCTGCCCGCCTGCCTGCCTGCCATCCATCCATCCATCCATCCATCCCCACCCTTCCATTTATTTATTTATTTATTTATTTATTTATTTATTTATTTATTTATCACTCAGCCAGCCAGCCAGCCAGCCAGTAAGTCAACTAGCCATTCATTCATTCATTCATTCATTCATTCAGGCAGTCAGTCGAAGCGCGTGTGTGCATGGATGCGTGCGTGGGGATTTGCGTGCGTGCGTGCGTGCATGCTCAAAGAAAGTAAGGTAGACGTGCCATGTGGTCGATCACGGAACATTCATTCGGTATTGATCGATCGCATGGCTCGGCTACCTTATATATAAACATTTTTCATATATATATACACCTGTGCAAAAGTTAAGCACCACCCTATTTTTACGCACATGCGAGGGTATATTCATGTGCTATGAAGAAAGCAATAGCATAAACATTTATGTACCCATCCAACTGATAACTATTGCCCTACAGTTGACACACGTGGCTAGATTGTCATTAATGGTGTCTGAAAACGAAGTTTAACATCTGTGCACGAGTTTGAGACTGTCATTATTAATACCGGGTATATCCACCTTGTGCCTGGATGACGGCCTGGACACGACGTCTCATGCTGGTCACCAACCGACTGATACGCCATTGTGGTATTCGTTGCCATTCAAGATGGAGTGCGTCTGTTAATTCCTGTAGGTTCTGCACAGGAGGATCCCTCCTTCTCACCATGTTTCCCAGAATGTCCCAGATATGCTCAATAGGGTTCATGTCAGGGCTCCTTGCTGGCCATGGTAGGGTTTCGATGGCATTCTGGCGGAGGTATTCATGCACAGCTCTAGCACGATGTGGTCGGGCGTTGTCATCCATGAATATAGGGTGGGTTCCAGGTGCATGATTTACAAAATGAGGGACTACAACTCTATCCAGTATGGAATCTTGATATCTTTGTCCATTTAGTGTTCCAGGTACAGTCAACAGATCCAGCTTACAATCAAATGAGATGCACCCCCATATCATAACGGAACCTCCACCAAATGGAACTTCTTCCATGATGTTACGTTGGTCGTACGCCGTGCGTCTGGACCTCCATACACGAGTTCGGCCATCTGTGGCATGAAGCAGGAACCGACTTTCATCGGACCAGTGTACCCGTCTCCAGGATCTCATGTTCCAGTGTCTTCTTTCGTTGCACCACCTCAGACGCTCCTCTTTGTGGTGTGCAGTGAGGAGAGGACGTCTGACAGGTCTCCTAGCTTTCATGCCAGCAGCATACAGTCTCCTTTTGACGGTAGACATTGACACTCTATTGCGCGTTTCCCATTGCTGGCTGAGCACTCTGCTGTTGGTGAATGGAGATCTCCTAACAAGGCGTACTAGGGCGCGATCATCACGGGCAGTAGTCTTCTTCGGTCTTCCAGATCTAGGCCTGTCCTTCACCTCGTTAGTTTGCCCATGTTTTGCAATCAAACGACTGATTACAGTATGGTTAATGTGCAGCTGTCTGCCAATCTCTCTGCATGACATACCAGTGGTATGCATGCCTATGATTTGCCATTTCACACGATCACTTAACCTTCGTCTTGCCATAGCGGTTCACAATCAAGAGCTAATTCTCTCTGTACAAATAAACCACGGTCATGAACACAAAATTCCTAATCTTGTCGCCTAAATCTGTATGTAATGTTCTACACCTCAAAGTGGACTTTTACATAACTGAACACGTGTGCTGTTTCCCGCCACGCACGGACATCAAGCGGCGTGAAGTCATGCATGCATGTGCATTTCGTACTTGGAATTATGTCAGCTAACGCGGGGACAAAAAGTATGGCAGCCTAGTTGTACCATCATGTTTCTACGTTCTATTGTTTTTGCTGCTGCTTAACTTTTGCACAGGTGTATATATATATATTTCACAGTGCATGCATCTAGCAATATCCATCTAGCTACACTAATGTCAATACGGTACCGGACAAACTAATCTTGCAGGTATAGATACGGTACATCACACGTATAATATGTATTAAATTGTGTGTCTGGCATATGCCAACATCTGTGTTGTATCTATTCCTCAGCATTAATAAGTCATTCGATATAGACTGAAGGATTCAGTCCAGACCATATGAAATCATTCATCACTACACAATCGATAGATCATCGCCTACTCTGTATGAACATGAACAAGAACATGAGCAATTGCAGCAGATTGCCTACACCCCCACACACACACACCCCGCTCCCCACCCCAACTCCCCTCCCCCCCCCCCACTCCCCATCACCCCCCTTTTGAAGAAACTCCGGATTTTTCGGATTTTCGCTCCTGATAAAGGTCCAAGTTGGGGGAACTTGATCCGAACATGTTCCGGATTTTTAAATCCGGGTCATGATTAAAGTTTGGACATCAGAGTTTTGGTAGCCACCTTTCTTATGTCAATACATGGGTCAAATCGGCCAGTAGTTTCTGAGACAGACACTCACTAACGCACGCACGCGTGTAGGTAAGCGCGTGCGCATGCGCGCACGGACAATCGCACTCACACAGCCATGCATAGAGAATAGACACCAAAAACGTCAATGGTAAGATAAACGCCAGTCTGGAATTGATTGGTAATACTACGCATCCAGTTCATCTTCCCAATGAACCTCTCCAAGTTTATGTGACGTCATAATTAACTAAGTGACGTATATACTGACGTCATAATCATGACGTCCTGAATGATTCGATATCACCTGTCTTTAACGCGTAATAGTCAGACACGATGTGCGAATTGTATGTCTTTCCTATTTAATAGGCAGCAACAGCACCCAGTCAAATTAATTTCAAAATATCCAACAGCTTACATGTATGGTTTTCTGGAAATTGATTGTCAGGGAGTTCAGAGATCAATCGACTCCAACACGGGCGTGGTGTGGTGGAGCTTAGATTGAGATGGGTGAGGCATAGTTAAAACTGGAAAAGTCCATTCTTAGGAGAAAAGATGTCTTGCTTTTTTAGTGGTCAGCAATTTCTTCAGAAGATAACTCGCCAATGAAATAACTGGAACATGATCTCAGAACAGTTGAGTGAGGTAAAGCAGATAGAAAGTTTAACCCTTTTCATGGCTAAGCTGTGACGAAGCGGGCCACAACCTACCCCTGCCTTGGTCTTGAGGAATGTCCATTTGCTCAAATAGTATCCACTTTGCCTGCAAATGGATATTTAGTAAGCAGCTTTTTTTAACAAATTAGCCATTTAAAGGGCTAAACAATAGCGATGGCATGAACAATAGCATATTATAACATAACAAAAGTCTGGATTCACATTCATTATATTGTATTGGTTAGTGTTTTTTAATTACAGGATTTAGCTAAATCCATTTTGTCGTAAATTTAAGAAATAAAAACAAACATCAATCTCATTATAAGTGTACAAGAATAATAGCGTTCCACGCACAGCATTGGACCTTTCCAGTTTGTACATCCATCATATAACGTCATATCATCATATGACGTCATAATCAACTGCGTGGCGTGTATGATGATAATTAATTGCAGCATGAATGATTCGATTAATCGATCTTAAACGCTTAATAGTCCGACAAGTTGTACGATTTGTGTCTTTACTATTTATAAACATTCTGTCAAATATTTCGTAACCAATTTGACTGGGAGCTGTTGCTGCAGCCATAGGCAGCAACAGCACCCAGTCAAATTAGTTGCAAAATATTCAACAGCTAACCTGCGTAGTTTTCTGGAAGTAGAGATTCAGAGAGTGCATGGATCGATTGATCCCAATACGAGTAAGGCGTGGGCAGAGCATAGATAGAGATGGGCACAGCTAAAACTGAATTCCTCAATTTCTTCACTCAGCATGCAAAACGCTACTAATGTTTAAATACTTATTAATTTGTTTTTTAAAACTGTCTGAAATGGCTTCTCGGGGTGTCTAATTTTCAACATCTTGACTGCTGTTATACCCCCTTCTCCACCCGCCCACCCGGACCCATGCGTATGCGAAGGGTGGATCCCCCCCCCCCCCCCTGATACCCCCAACAAGCAATGCTAAAGCGGTTCAGGTAGCCATATTTTATGCAGCTATCCACATAAAGATATATAACTATGTAAACAATGTCACGAAATAATATTTTTATATGAATTGCTTGAATAGCAATATATTAAACAAAAAGCTATGATAGTGATGATAACATGATATTGTCGCGTGGCCTGTCGGTTTTAATGAGGAGACGGGCGGAGCACGCATTTTGTGAATTCTTGTTGGATGACTCCCGCAGGCTGTGAAGACACGCCCGATTCCACTCCTGTAATTTAAGTACTGTTATATCACCAATTCTCGTTCCGACTCTTCGAACAGCAGGCTTGGGTACAAGTGCAAATGCATTTGCATTTGCATTTGCACTTGCATTTGCACTTGCATTTGCACTTGCATTTGCATTTAAATGCAATTATGAAATTTCTGTCGCATTTGGATTTGCACTTGCATTTGAATCTCATGTATTTGCATTTGCATTTGTATGAAAAAAGGGTTGCATTTGCATTTGAGTTTTCAAATGCATTTGCTTTTTTCAAAAGCACTACTTTTCTCATTTTGCATTTCTTTCAAAATTGATTGGAACTTGCTGCTGCTGTAAATAGCAGTCACAGCCCCCAGTCCAATTAATTTGAAAAAATTCAACCAAATTATTTGCTAAATCATAAAAATGGCATTTTTGTTGCTGGAAATTAGAAATGTAATTCTCTGTGATTTATTAACCCATTTCACTATGAATTTCTCAGCATGTAGCTCTCAGCCATCAATATACCTAAATATGCAAAACCATGTATATTTTGAAATTAGTTTGACTTAAGTCAGTTGAGATCTTAACAAGCCAACAAATTTTAGGTAATTTGTTTCTGAGATAAGCTACAGCAACGTATCTCTAGTGCATAATACATAATAATGATCGCCTTATAAATAGTGCCTCCATTCTCTTGTCCAATGTGTTGACCCTTTAACACATACATACAAAACCACTGAAATAATTGGCCCAGTGATTGTCTTCTCTTGGCCTGCAAATGGGTATTTGTAAAGACCACGACAAAGGCTGGCTTTGGCCGGTTTGGGCACCGAAAGTTTAATGGAACAATTGGACGAAACGTTGTTGCTGCTTTAGTCAATACGTTGATTTTCAGGAAAATTTATAATATTCATATGATCATCTGTGTTAAAGAACCGCAATTTTAGCCCCAAAACACAGGTGGTCACTCGAGTACTTTTGACTACAGTACAATCGACTCAACCAGTACTCTCTATATTCTTTGTCAAGATCCTTTCAAATCAATTAGCGTGAGCTTAGTAATATATCTCTGGTTGCTCAATCTATGAATAGGGTTGTTAACTCCATTCATTCAGAAATCTCTTAATCCATTAGTTGTCAAGCGTGGCTTCATGAATGTCCATCTGCATTATAAGAGCATACAATTTTTGAAAATGTGTGGCTGAAATGACTGGCTTGGTAATCGAGTCAGTCATTCCAGTGGTAAAATTTCAAAGATTATCTTCTTGGAATGCAAATAGACATTTAGCAAGATCAATAAATAATAGATGCTGATAATTTTGTTGACGTGGATTAATTTACTGTTCGCCCATTGTGTTTACATACAACGGTAACATTATTGAACAAGTACACATATTGATGCAAGGCATCAATGGTAAATAGCGTGCCCAGAGGTTATTATAATTCTGAGAATAAACTCAACTGTTTCATGAAAATGAAGTTATATAAAGGCATACAATAAACACAAAAGAAGGAATATTTCTTGCATAAAGATACCGGCAGTATTAGCTATGGGCTAGGAAAAGCAGCTTATATCTTTGGTCAGTCCAACAATTTTTTCATCCATCCTTTTTCTCCAGGCCAAACTCCTTAACAGAGAGAGGAACAGACGAAATTAAGAGCAGCCAGTGATGAGAAAATTGCACTAAAAACAGAGTGTAACAGATCAAATTTGGGTCATTAGGTATCAACAACTTGTAAAGATAAAGAAATCAACAGAGCTGGCAACCCAGTCAGTAGAAAATCAGCGCAAGACGCAGTACAGACCCTGGCACCCATTCAAACATATTAAAGAAAAACTGTAAAGAATATTTTAAATCTAAATCTTGATACCTTCTTAAACAGATGTGAATAACTTATTACCCGGAAATATATCGGTGAAATATATACTGCAATGCTAGTGAAATGCACAAAGCAAGTATAATTTTGATGCAATACAGGACCCCGATCTGTACCGACAGATAACCTTTTCAACAAAGTTAAGTGGCCAGGATAGAACCAATACCGTGAACCTAGTTTTCTCCAACGAAAATGATATTTGCAGAAAACATTCTGACTGAAGACCCAGTGGGAAACATCGTGATCTGTTTCATTTAGCTATCATATCTGTGTCACCTATTAAACGATATCTTTACTGGAAACAGTGACAAACTATTAAATCAAATATTTTTGCAAGACAAAAAGGCCAAAATTGGCCTCAACCGTTGTAATGATGACGATCTTGTTGACCATATGTGCAAATGTTAGGGTTTTAGCCTGATAAGTCAGGTTCTACCAGTACACGCGGCTAATAATATGGAATATATAGAAATATTTTCACATTACTATAATAAATATTTGGTGGTAGTATTATTACAATATTTCGCACAGCACGAGAACATAGTGAGTTCTACATGGCCTTATGTTCGGAAACTGGCTACAAGGCATTTAGAGATATTCTGGTACCGAATATAGTACATTATTGGAATTTGACAATGGTGTGCCACTACTAAATTGCATATGACGAAATTACTGTATAATAAACATTTTTTAAACCTTTGATACTTTATTAGTGTATTCATATACGTATCTAACCATATGGGTGAACTTCTGGGGTCGAACCTATTGCAAACAGTGTGGTACAGAAAATCGTTGATCTGACAGAATTTGCGCCAATTTTCGGTATTGAATTGTGTACTATGAAATTACGTTCCTGTAGATTTTTTTTCAATTCGGAATACAACTAGCATATTTCCTATAAGTATTTGTGGGTGAAATTCTGGGTGTGAACGTATTGCAATAAAACCATGAATTATCCTAAGTTTGAGCTTATTTACGTTACAAAATTTTTAAATCTCACTACGTCGTAAGCTTATGCCTATACCTATCTAAACATATGGGTGATATTCTGGGCTGAACCCATTATGAGCGATATGTCAGGACATATCGACACCTATCTGAATGTGGTGAATGTGAACTAACCATATTACAATGGGGCCATATGGCTAATACGTAACAACATATTACCAAATTACTTGATGGTAGGATCGTGCAAAAACACAGCTATATGTAAAAAAATTGATTACAAACTGAGATTCTAATACTGAATATAGTAAATTGTTGGCATTTGACAACTGTCCGTGACTACTAAATTGAATATTACGAAATTACTACGTGGTAGAAATCTCAAGATTCATTAGCGTGTTCATATCCCTATCTAACCATATGGGTGAAATTATGTAGCCACACATATTCCAGACGGAAGGGTATTGAAAACCACAGATCTGCCAACATTGGAACAAATGTATACGATGAAATTGCATACTACGAAAATACTTCACCTTCGAATTCTTTTAAATTCCCAATGTAACTAGCATATTCAAACTCCTATACGTCTATGTGAGCGAAGTTCTGGAACCGACCATATTACGGAAAGTAGGGCACCGAAACCCACGAATACACAATCATTTAAGCTAAATTTTGCGTATTAAAATTATTTCATCTAGAATTTGTTAGATTCGGAATATAACTAGCTTATTAAAGCTCAAGTCTATGTGGGGTAAATTATGGCGCTGAACATACTACAGACAATAGGGCACTGAAAACTGTGGTGGTTTATTAATACAATGAACCTTTCCAGTTTAGCCCATCTCTAGCTAAACTCCATCCATACCACTCTCGAGTTGGGATCGATGGATTTCTGAACTACTAGACGATAAATTTCAAGAAAACTATACAGGTAAGCTGTGGAATATTTTGATACTAAATTGACTGGATCCTGTTGCTATGGCAGCAACAGCGGCCAGTCAAATTATTTTCAAAATATTCAACGGCATTTTTATTAAATAACGAAAACTTACAATTCTTACAACGTGTCAGATTATTAAGCATTTAAGATGAACTAAATCGAGTCAGTCATGACGTCATTATTATGACGTTATCCTATGCGTCACTTAATTAATTATGACGTCATATCACGTAATATGATGGATAGACAACATGAAAAGGTCCATTAGCAAGTGGTATTAATTACCCTCGCTCCGTCAGAGGATGAGTGTATTGTAATCGGGTCTACGTGCGTTCGGGATGGCAAGGGTCTACAATCCACGATTGGCCTTGTTAAAATGTGACCTATAAATACGGGTGCTCTCTTAATACAAGTGGTCCATATTGTGTGGACCACGCATTAACAAGTGGTAATTGCCCTGTAATGCTCAATTTGCTCATGCCAATTTCAATAGCGTTATCCATTTCTCGGTATGCCACGCCTATTTCTAGCTAAGCCTCACCCCTTTTTGCGTGTTGGAATCGATGTATATATATACGCTGAATAATGAATTCCCAGACTTCCAATGCACGGTAACTATACAGGTAAGCTGATGACTATTTTGAAACTAATTTGACTGGGCGCAACGAAAACCATGAATCGGCCTAAATTTGGGCCGAAATTATTTCATGGTAGATAGTTTTAAATCTCACTACTCCGTAAGCGTATGCCTTTACCTATCTAAACATATGGGTGACATTCTGGGGCCGAACCCATTATGAGCGATATGCCAGGACATACCGACACCTATCTGAATGTGGTGAATGTGAACCAACCATATTTTAATGGGGCCATACGGCGAATATGTAACTACCTACGATGAGATTACTTGATGGTAGAATTGTGCAAAAGCACTAGCTCATATTGAATTATATACATCCATATATAAAAAAAATTATTACAAATCAAGAACAGACATTCTGATACCGAATATAGTAATTTGTTGGCATTTGACAACTGTTCGTGGCTACTAAATCGAATATTCCGAAATTACTACGTGGTAGAAAACTCAAGATTCATTAGCGTGTTCATATCGCTATCTAACCATATCGGTGAAATTATGTGGCCAAAACTATTGCAGACAGGTAATAGTAGGGCATTGCAAACCTACAGATCTGTCAAAATTGAAACGAATTTTCGCGTTGAAATCGTATACTACGAAATTAATTCACGGTCAAATTTTTTTCAATTCCCAATATAACTATCTTATTCAAATCCCTCTACGTCTATGTGAGCGAAGTTCTGGCGCTGACCATAATACATACAGACAGTAGGGCACCGAAAAGCACGAAAACCCCAACATTTAAGCCAATTTGTGCCTAATAAAATTATTTCATCCAGAATTTGTTAGATTCGGAATATATATTAAGGCTCAGGTCTATGCAGGTGAAATTATGGGGGCTAAACATACTACAGACAATAGGGCATTGAAAACTGTGAATCACCGGAGATTTAGCAAATTTTCGGTATGAAATTGTGCACTACGAAATTACTTCATGGTAAAAATTGTTTTAACCTCAATCGATTAATTCACTAGCGTATTGACATACCTATCTAACTATATGGTTGAAATTCTGTGGCCGAATTTTCTGTAGACCTTCTTAACTTAGCACATGCATAGGCCTACACTTTCGGTTGATTTCTGTATTCAACAATCTGCTACAATATTATTGACAGCAGTTTTGACTGGAAATTTGGAACATTGGTAGTCTATCAATACTGCTACAGAATTGCATTGGCCCTACATGGATTTATTCCCACGGATGGATTAAAGACAGAAGGATACTACTGATAATCACACATCCATTATTCATTCGTATCCCGCGAGTTCTCTTTCGATACGAGATCGAGAAATGTATCTCGTATTTAGGGGCCTATTGAGTAGCCATTGAAGTAGCGATTTCATGATCCAGTGTTGCTTTTACAGTCTGCTACGTAGATAGACTGGGTCCAGGTCTGTCTGGTATCCGAAGTTGAGTCTGTCCAACAGTCTAGTCGTTGTGATAACGTAAGACGATGACCGGTCATTACATTAGAGGTGTAGTTTCGAAGAAGCCAAGCCTTTATTTTTAGATGGATCCATTATTGTTAGCGAACTCTGTCTACTTTTTCGCCCTCTACAATATTATTATGCATGTTTTTCTTTTGAAATTTACCACACACATAGTACGCCTCAAGACTGTCGGTAACAAGTCTGTAATTTTTACCCTATCTCGAATGCAACAAATGTGAATCATACTATGATACAATACAGGAAAGGTTAAACAGACATGGTACATCATCGTCGTCCTCATAATTTATTAACCCTGTATTACCTAAATTGAGCCAAGAATGTGAAAAAAAATATTTGGTTATTGAGTGCCTATTTGCAGGCCAAATAGACGACTGTTTTGAAGAGTTACTATTGGAATGACTGCCTCAATTATCGAGCCAGTCATTTCAGTGGTGAATTTTCAAAAACGATCTCTTGACCTGCAAATTAACATCCTCAAGATCATTGTAGAGGTCGGTTTTGGCGGCCTCCTCATGAAAGGGTTAAAATACATTAAGAGAAGATGATAGGCTTACATGGGCAGTCGTTGTCGTTGCAATACTTAATACAGGTCTATGATAGCAACAAGTAGGTGGGTAGGGTGGGGTGGGCTACCAGTCAAAGTATTAAAAAGATATTCGTATAGTTGTCTTTATCTGAGATATTGAAATTTCGGTGTTAAACATTCTAAAGGATTTTGTTAGAAAAACACACAAGTGTGCCCAAGTAAGTCACATCATGGAGGCGGTTGCTTGAAATGACTTCCATAGGCCTAACGTTAGTCAATCGGTCACTGAATCCGGATGATATATTAATACATTAATACCGCGCTCGTGTTGGTATCGATGGATCTCTGAGCTTCTTGACTAACAATTTCCAGAAAACTATACAGGTAAGGTGTTGACTATTTTGAAACCAATTTGACTGTTGCTTGTGGCAGTAACATCGCCCAGTCAAATTAGTTTCAAAATATTCTCCAGCATGTTTTGTAAATAGCAAAGACATACAATTCGTACAACGTGTCGGACTATTAAGCATTTAAGACGGACTAAATTGAGTCCGTCATGGCGTCATGATTATGACGTCATCATATACGTCACGTCGTTGATTATGACATCATATGACGTAATATGATCGATAGACAACATGAAGATGTCCATTAGCAAGTGGTATTAATTATCCTCCCTCCGTCGGAGGACGAGTACATTGTATTCAGGGCAGCAATCTATGATTGGCCTTGTTAAAATATGTGACCTATAAATATGGGTGGTCTCTTAATACAAGTGGTCCATATTGTGTGGAGCACGCATTACCAAGTGGTATTAGCCATGTAATGCTCAATTTGCTCATGGCAATTTCAATAGAGAGATCCGTTTCTAGGTATGCCACGCCTATTTCTAGCTAAGCTCCACCCCTTTTTTCGTGTTGGAATCGATATATATAAAGCTGAATAATGAATTCCCAGACTTCCAATTTCAAGGTAACTACACAGGTAAGCTGATGACTATTTTGAAACCAATTTGACTGTGTGCTTTTAAAGGTTTGCTGCCTCTGGCCGCAACAACGCCAGGTCAAATTAGTTTCAAAATATTCAACACGATGTTGATTAAACAGTAAAGACATACAATTCGTACACTTGCCGGACTATTCAATGTTCATGACTGAGCTCGATACGCCATTCATTTACACATTTTGGATTTTGACGTCGGGCTGTATATGAAGTAATTGATTATGACGTCATATCCTTCAGTTACAGATCGAACCCAGCCATTATCATAGAAAATGACTGTTGAATAAATAGCAAAGACATACAATTCGAACAGCGTCTAGTTAAATTAGTTTCAAAATATTCAACAGCATGTTGATTAAATAGTAAAGACGTGCAATTCGCATACTTCACTGGCTATTCAATGTTCCTGGTGGAGCTAGATACGTCATTCATTACACAGTTTGATTGTGACGTCCAGCTACATCTGACGTAAATAATTATGACGTCATATACAGAAAGATCCATTATCATAGAAAATGTCCTATGTCTAATTGCCGTCCAATAGACCATTGTGGTTTTTCTTTTGCAATTTACTACTGGAATTATAGGATCGGTTATCCAACCAGTCATTCCAGTGGTAAACTTTCAAAACAAGTTCTCCGGTGAGTAGCTAATGCAAATGGACATTTCTCACGACCACCGCAAGAAGCCATTTGTGGTCAGTTTGATAGTGCTAAAGTGGACATATAAGTTCCGTTGGCTATTTATTAAAATAATTAAGCGGTCATCGCCGCGCAAACTCTATTACAGTCGGACCAGAACAAATAAGAGAAATCGCCATGATTCACGTGCATGAAGATAATAATTATGAAATATCCAGCAATCTAAAAATAGAGCCGCGTCTTCGCGCCGAGAATTATTAGATCTCGTATCGATGGAGATCTCGCGAGAAACAGCCCCTCAATCCCCACAATCCCCACAATCCCCTGCGCGAAATGTCCGCGCCTATAGGCAATTCTAGCCAGCAATAAATAGAAGACTTATTGCTACCGGGGTATAGCATTTGTTGCTTCTGGTAACTTTAAAACAGCTTGCGAGCAACTAAAGCCATTTTCAAACTAAGGCAATTTAACGTTAGGGCCAACCAATTTACGGGACTTGTTCTCTTCAAGCGATTGATTTCCCCTATTTTAATGTACGGATGCGAAGTTTGGGGCCCATATTTTCTTAATGGTCTTAGGACTCATGGCTTTAAAATAATCTGCGACAATTTACCAGCAGAAAGGGTTGTTATGAAATTTTGTAAATACATACTTGGTGTTCGTATAAATGCAACCAATGATGCAGTCCGCGGCGAATTGAGTCATCATACGCTTCTTATATCCTGTTTGGCGCTTGCAATGAAATATTGGCACAGGCTGCGTGCACTAGATGATACTTCCATAGTCCGCAAAGCGTATTGTGAATCCTACTCTAATATATCGAGTAATTGTAATTGGCCTTTCTTCAGCAGTGAACTGTGTACCTATTTTGGTTTCGACTATACGTGGGATAACACGGTTGTTGGTCACGCGGAATCTGATGTTAAGAAATTAAAACCTTTAATGCAGTCCAAATATGTAAACGTTTGGAAAGATAACCTTCTAAACATAAATGCTAAATTACGCACTTATGGATTGTTTAAGTTTAACTTTGCGACGGAAAATTATCTGATTAATTCTCGAAATCTCTTAATACGTAAGGATTTCACGAAACTTAGAGTTAGTGCACACAGCCTGGCGATTGAACTCGGAAGACACCAAAAGGTACCGCTTGAACGCAGGATATGCCAGATGTGCGTATCCGAGTGCATTGAAGACGAGAAGCACTTTATCTTGCATTGTTCTGCTTATGATTATGAAAGACAGAACCTCTTCAATGCACTCGGCTTCTTTTGCAACTTCCCATCATTAATTGATGATGAGAAGTTCGTGTTCCTGATGTCCTGCAATAACGGCGATACAGAGATCTCTGAACTGGTTTTACCCTTTGTCCATGCATCCGTGCTAAAACAACATTCTACAACTATTGATCCCATGCATTCGGATAGGCCTCGGTGACCATAACTTAATACATTGTATCTCTCCACCTATCCCGCTGTTTTGTAGATATGCTGACTGTTATATTGTGTATATATCGTTAATGCGTGTGTATTTTATGTTTTTTATTGTATATATTGTAAGTGCTGTATGCAGACACAATACTGTATGGTTTTTACGCAATAAATTGATTGAATTGATTGATTGATTGATTGATTGTGATTAGAAGCGCCTGTCATTCAGTCTGACTATAAGCACGTACTCAGCCATGTGTGACTAAGATTATCGCGGACAAGGTTAACGTTTAAACATTTTAAACTAGAAGTGCCAGAATCTTAGTTCAGGTCTTGAATAAGCTGATAAACATTCTGAAACAAATTTTACTGGAAACTTTGACCCACAGCTACCAGTCAAATTATCTTCAAAATATTAAACATAATATTTGTTAAATTCTTACAGATAGTGCATACGCTGATAACTATTTTGAATGTATTTTGATTGGAACCTGTTGCTGCCACATGCGCAGAAGCAGCCATCAATAAAATTCTGTTCAAAATATTGAACATAATATTTGATAATTATTTTGAAAGTAATTTGACTGACACATGTTGCTTCCATAGGGTGCAATGGCTATCAGTGGAATTAACCTTCAGTGGCATCTGACTTGGTCTTGAGATATGTCCACTTGCAGACCAAGGGAGGAATATTTTTGAAAATTTACCGGTGGAATAACTGGCTCGATAACCAAGCCAGCCATCTCAGTGGTAAATTTTCAAAAATGGTCTCTTGGTTTGCAAATAGACATATTCTTTGAGAGAATTGGATTTTTTTAAATAAATTTTTAAACAAACTTTTGTTAATGGTGAAATAAGTATTATTTTTTTATGGTAAAGTTCCATGTGCAGATAAAGAGAAGACTATTTTTGAAGATTTTACACTGGAATGACTGGTTCAATAAGAGAGACAGTCATTCCAGTGGTAAAATTAAAAAAAATATTCTTCTCTTGGTCTGCACAAAGTTGTACAAAAATAGTCACTACCAGCAGATACATAGATGGCTGACGCACACTCAGAAGTTCAGTACCAGACGTATGCCCAAATATTCAAATGCATTTGCAAATGCATTTGCACTTGAATGCATTTGCATTTGCATTTAAATAAGTTGCAAACATTTGCATTTGCATTTAAATGCAATGGCGCTAGGCTGCATTTGCACTTGCATTTGCATTTGAATCATTTACAAATATTTGCATTTGCATTTAAATGCAATACCCTGCACTTGGACCCCAGCATGTCTAACAGCTTAGTAGGCCTAAATAGCTAGTTGCTCTACGCGTATTCATTCAAAGCTCCGGATTCTCTTCTCTCTAGTTCTTACAGTGTCCTCCAATCCCTGCTCTATTAACAACACTTCCGGTCGTTGCCAAACAGGCATCTACTTGCACTTAATTAAAATTGGTTATCAATTCCAACACTGTATACCGGAAGTATCTTTCTCTTCAAATCCTGGACTACTTTCTTTTATAAGTAGACCCGAGTTTTTAGATCTCTCTGTGATATAACTTTCTCATAATCTTATCACCTGATTTAATTGAGCTTTGCTAAGGGTCGGAGCAAGTCTCATT
This sequence comes from Chaetoderma sp. LZ-2023a, assembly GCA_034401795.1. Classification (NCBI taxonomy): domain Eukaryota; kingdom Metazoa; phylum Mollusca; class Caudofoveata; order Chaetodermatida; family Chaetodermatidae; genus Chaetoderma; species Chaetoderma sp. LZ-2023a. Next base: position 53,647,556 of record CM067374.1, on the reverse strand, counting down.
ATGCTTAGTGCATCTAGTCTCTGCCCTCCTAAGCTACCCCGAGGTAATGGCTGGTGTATGTATGTCAAAGTTGATGTTTCGCGCCATTACGGATGGTGCGCAATGTCTGGAAGTAACGGGCGAAGGATGATCTTATCCTTGATAACGCAGCTTACTGGGCCGATGCTGGGCCGATACTGGGCTGATACTGAAAGTATCGGCACGGTATCGGCCCGGCATCGGCCCAGCAAACTGTGGTATCTGGGATATTTCTATACTGGAGCTTGGCACTGCGAGTCTGGCTCTCATTTCCGAGCGTGTTGCTAAGAAATTTCGGAACCAGGCTCGTGCCAGTTTCTCTAGAGGCAGATTCACACAATCTTCTCGTATTTCGTGGATTTTCCATTTCATTCATGGTTGCGGTTCTGGTCTTTTTCGGGACAATCTATATATTTCAATGCTCTGGTCAGAAACTTCTCCTTCCTTCTCTTTCATGCTCGCAATTGTCTTTCTTATCCTTCTTGTGTATAGAACGGAAATATGTATGTTTACGCTCATAGTTGTTCTCCAAGCAAATGGCAATGTTGAAAGACAAGGCTGCACAGTTTACGCATCGGCTACATCAATATGGACAGGACGGTGCTTATCCCATTCCGACACAAGACTCTTCTGATGTTATATGACAACTGATGGCGTGAATGCCCAGGACAATTTGGTCACCTACCTAGCGAATTTTAGGCTCGTAAGAAGTATGTGTCTGTCCCGCTGCCCGCCGACGGGTTAAGTATCACTTCGAGAATGGTGTAACTCCTGTCCTCCATTATGTAGTGAGCTAACTGGCTCAGAAAGTCAAAACCCTTATCCGATTATCACACTTTCTCCGCCACCCCACCCCTCCCCCACTCCGCCCCAACCGACCCCCCACCCCACCCCACCCAGCACACACCCATAGTTGTCTTCTTGCTTTATTCAACGACTGGAGCATTCTGGCGATGGCGTGTGGGATAATAAAATTAATTCAGCAACAGCTTAAGAGAGATAACTCTTGCCGTATTACTGGGATATACGTTGAACCCCGAATTCACATAATCCTAATTTCAAAGTAACTAACCATACAGGTAATCTGTTGACCATTTTAAAATTAATTTGACTAAGTGATGTTGCTGCACATCACCATCTTCCGTCTTTGAATATACAAACCATTTGCTGCACATCAACGCGCAGTCAAATTGGTTTGAAATTATTGAACAGAATGTTTATTAAATAGTAAATACATCAAAGACATACAATGTCTACACTTTTGAATGTTCATAACGGAGCTAAATACGTCATTTATTGCGCATTTTGATTGTGACGTCAACCTACATGTGACGTAATTGAGTATGGCAGCACATACTTGTGACCTATCGGATTTCTCCAGGTCAGGGTTGCCGCATCGTCCTATTGCATGATCCTCACCCTCCCACTACGTTCCCGTATCGAGTACCGCGCTTGCACGCCTTTGATGTATGTACTAAGTTCACGGAGCTTCATACATATTAATGAGCCGGGATAAGTCAACTTGCGCCAATGAGATTGCTCAATAAGAAATCAGGAAGTAGACAAATATACACATGTGCGTAAACCAAACCAGCGACTTCTGTTACCGAAAACCAATCTACACATTTTCTATTCCTCAGATAATTTGTTTAGAGCAAAACTATTGCAAACTTTTGCAAATATCCTTTCCAGTTCAACAGCGTCGCGATCGCCGTTGTTTTTGTGATTGTAATTAGGTCACCTGACAAAGTCTCGCCTATCGCGTGAAGTAGGCAGAAATCTGATTGGCTACCTCCAGCCCATTAGCTTAATGTTACTTCACATAGCGAGAAATCACAGGTCTGAAAGTACGGCCTCGAACAGCGTAGCTATGTGAGTGGATGTATGTTAGTACTATCGGGTTGCCGAAGATCCCTCTAAGATATCAGCTGGAAATGTAAGGCACCAAGGTGTATACAGTCTCCAGCATACCAAAATTGAGTTTGATCAATTTATTGACTGGGTTTAAACATTTTATGAAAGGTATGGTTCTACCAAATGATACATTTTCAAAATCTCGTTTTCTCGGATTCCTTTTAACTAAATTTTTTGATTTAAACATATTTTATTGTAACAATTGCACAATTGGATCGGGCACACGTTCTTAGAACTTAGATTTGCCCTCTCCCTACAGAATTATTATAAGCAGCCAATGATTGAGAACACTAAAACGAGGTGAGAGAGAAACAATAAATTAAGAGAGAGAGAGAGAGAGAGAGAGAGAGAGAGAGAGAGAGAGAGAGAGAGAGAGAGAGAGAGAGAGAGAGGGAGAGAGAGAGAGAGAGAGATAGATATGGGGGAGAAAAACGATGTAAACAGATTTAAAAAGAACAGGAACGAAAAGAACAGCTCCTTCAAACACTTTCATTGTCGGATAGCAATTAGCCATTAATATAATAGATTAAACAATACGAATAATTGAATTAACAGACCATATTCATGGTTATTCCATACCGTTGTCATTTACCCCCATTTACCCATCCCAACCCTTCCCCTCTTTAACTAAATGTATAATACACCATAATACAAATATATATATATATATATATATATATATATATATATATATATATATATATATATATATATATATATATATATATATATATATATATATATATATATATATATATATATATATATATATATATATATATATATATATATATATACACACCTGTGCAAAAGTTAAGCACCACCCTATTTTTACGCACATGCGAGGGTATATTCATGTGCTATGAAGAAAGCAATAGCATAAACATTTATGTACCCATCCATCTTAGTGCAAGAGGTAATAATGCAACTAGAGGAATGCTGATTATGATGGTGGGGAAACACTGTATGTTTTTGTTTGAACTTGAAAACGAGGCCTGAATATGGTTACGTTGACACAACTGACAACTATTGCCCTACAGTTGACACACGTGGCTAGATTGTCATTAATGGTGTCTGAAAATGAAGTTTAACATCTGTGCACGAGTTTGAGACTGTCATTATTAATACCGGGTATATCCACCTTGTGCCTGGATGACTGCCTGGACACGACGTCTCATGCTGGTCACCAACCGACTGATACGCCATTGTGGTATTCGTTGTCATTCAAGATGGAGTGCGTCTGTTAATTCCTGTAGGTTCTGCACAGGAGGATCCCTCCTTCTCACTATGTTTCCCAGAATGTCCCAGATATGCTCAATAGGTTCATGTCAGGGCTCCTTGCTGGCCATGGTAGGGTTTCGATGGCATTCTGGCGGAGGTATTCATGCACAGCTCTAGCACGATGTGGTCGGGCGTTGTCATCCATGAATATAGGGTGGGTTCCAGGTGCACGATTTACAAAATGAGGGACCACAACTCTATCCAGTATGGAATCTTGATATCTTTGTCCATTTAGTGTTCCAGGTACAGTCAACAGATCCAGCTTACAATCAAATGAGATGCACCCCCATATCATAACGGAACCTCCACCAAATGGAACTTCTTCCATGATGTTACGTTTGTCGTACGCCGTGCGTCTGGACCTCCATACACGAGTTCGACCATCTGTGGCATGAAGCAGGAACCGACTTTCATCGGACCAGTGTACCCGTCTCCAGGATCTCATGTTCCAGTGTCTTCTTTCGTTGCACCACCTCAGACGCTCCTCTTTGTGGTGTGCAGTGAGGAGAGGCCGTCTGACAGGTCTCCTAGCTTTCATGCCAGCAGCATACAGTCTCCTTTTGACGGTAGACATTGACACTCTATTGCGCGTTTCCCATTGCTGGCTGAGCACTCTGCTGTTGGTGAATGGAGATCTCCTAACAAGGCGTACTAGGGCTCGATCATCACGGGCAGTAGTCTTCTTCGGTCTTCCCGATCTAGGCCTGTCGTTCACCTCGTTAGTTTGCCCATGTTTTGCAATCAAACGACTGATTACAGTATGGTTAATGTTAAGCTGTCTGCCAATCTCTCTGCATGACATACCAGTGGTATGCATGCCTATGATTTGCCATTTCACACGATCACTTAACCTTCGTCTTGCCATAGCGGTTCACAATCAAGAGATAATTCTCTCTGTACAAATAAACCACGGTCATGAACACAAAATTCCTAATCTTGTCGCCTAAATCTGTATGTAATGTTCTACACCTCAAACTGGACTTTTACATAACTGAACACGTGTGCTGTTTCCCGCCACGCACGGACATCAAGCGGCGTGAAGTCATGCATGCATGTGCATTTCGTACTTGGAATTATGTCAGCTAACGCGTTAGCTGACATAATTCCAAGTACGAAATGCACATACATATCAAGACATAACAAATAAATTAACATATATTATCTAAACCAATCAAATACAAACGTTAAGACATGTGACAAAGCTGAGAATTAATAATGTGCGATATAGACATTGTTTTGTCAAATATATTAAATGCAGATATATTTAATTGGGTGACGTCACAGCTTGGGGTTAGTATTAGTGTTAGTATTCACAAAAACAGAAACAGGTTAGTTAGTAAGAAATGTCTTGTTGAATATTTTGAACATAATTTGATTGGAAGACATTGCTGCCTGCAGCAAAGTCTTCCAATCCAAATATGTTCAAAATATTCAACAGTATGTTTTATTTTGTTTTGGAAACATGTTAAGTTATTTCTGTTGTTAGCTTTAAAGCAATACCCTCGTAACCCACCAGGAATTACTAGCCTATCGGCGCTTCAGTTCTCTTACGAAACTATTAACCAACTACGTAGAGAACATAAAAAGTTATACCAATCGTCGCTGCCAGGAACACGATAAACATTATCCTATCAACTACCATGGAAATAATCGCCCATTCTTGTTCTGGCGTAAATGACCTCTCGTCTTCAATCGCCATTGAAAACACCTCACCAGCAAACTCAGAATCAGATGACGTAGTCACGCCATACTTCTTTTTGCCTCTGCCCTCTTCCACGAGACCGTGCAGCGAGTTTGCCGATATGTTGGTGATTGTTTTGGATGGTGAAAAGATAGACGATTTCTGAAGATCGTTGGTGTTATTAAACGGGGACTTTCCTACGCCAACAGCCACCGTTTCCTGGTTGGTACGTTTGTACGCGTCACGCAGGTCGTCATAGGAGCTAAAAACGTTGTCCTCCAGACTGGTCATGCTGTACGTCCGAATGCGCGGTGGTCGAAGCATTCGATTTAAGTCACCCGATAAGCTACTCTTTCGCCCCCTGAGAAGACGATCGACAGTTTGCTGTTTATTTTTCTGCAAAACAACAGTTATTTTAAAATGTGTTTAATTACAGTGAAAGTTACTACTCATTTCCCATCCTGATTTCGCATTAAACAATTTTCAAATGAACCATGAGTTTTACGCCTAGCGACTGTTTGAAAATCTGTTTTGCCAGCCCAATCGTTTTCAAACTAGGATTATTCAGCATGGCTAAATAGATGGCATATAGCAATAGGCTTCTAAATTCAAGCAACACTAAATAATATACATGTTTACGATTTGAGATCATTTTGACAAATATATATTGCTACCTGTTAGATAAGGAGTTTAATAAATTTACAATATATTCTAGAGCAGACGCCTTATACGCCATCATTATGTAGACAGAAAGGGCATGTGGTTGCTTAATAAAACTCATTTACTATGATAGATAGCTGTTGTGGCCAAATAGCGATGTATCATTAAGTCATGTGGTTTGTGACCACCCGTCTTAAAAAATCACCATCTCTGGACACCAGAAATAGGTGGCAGCTATAGAGTTTTATCAACCAGACGTTACCCGTTGAACCTATTCAATATCATGTGTAAACTGCGAACTGAAACCTGAAATCGGTTGCATCTTGGCTAAATTCTCAACTCTTAAATCGCGTTCTTGATTTTGCCTATTAAACCCTTTAATGCTCAGATATGTTGTGAAAATTTCGCCTTCACATAGAAATGTCCATTTGCAGTACGAGATTTTTTGAAAACTTACCACTAGAATGACTGGTGCGGTTATCAAGCCAGAAATCCTAGTGGTAAATTTTCAAAAGAATTCGCTTGTTATGCAAACGGACATTTCTTAAGATCACTGTGGAATCCGTGTTGACCAGCTTGATCGTTAAAGGGTTAATTAGACGTCATACGCTACAGCTGATAAATAGCTTAACATGCTTCAAAATCAAAATAAACGGACTGTTGAATTTTTTGAAGATATTTGGATTGGCAGAATGTCTTCCAATCAAATTATGTTCAAAGTCTCCAACAATACATTTCTTACATCGTGTTCAAAATTGTACTAACTAATATGTTTCTGTTAAATTAATGGACCCTTACAGTTTATCCATCAATTAGATGACGTCATAAATAACTACGTGAGCGTAGGATGACGTCATAATCAATTACAACATGAATGACTCGATTTAATCCGTCTTAAACGCTTAATAGTCCGGCACGTTGTACGAATTGTATATCTTTACTATTTAATAAACCTTCTGTCGAATATTTTGAAACTAATTTGACTGGGCGCTGTGAGTCAGGGAGTTCACACAGGCGAAGTGTGGGTGGAGTTTGGCTAGAGATGGGCGGGGAATAGCTAGAACTGGAAAGGTCGATTATGATTATAACCTGCACTATATAATCACAATGTGATACTTACTCTTGCCCTTCTCAGCTGGTTGTTTTTCTTGATGTTTCTGACGACATAAGAATAACACAGGATCGGCACGAGGTATCTAACAACCACGTGCACGATGATACTGGGCGCGTGTTCGCCTCTCGTTCCTCGAAAGTGCAGATGAATCACGAAGACAGAAACCAACGCGGAACATGTCATGATTATGATGGAGCCATAGAAATACCGACCTGAAAGATAGCAGTAGTAGTAGTAGTAGTAGTAGTAGTAGTAGTAGTAGTAGTAGTAGTAGCAGCAGCAGCAGCATCAGCAGCAGCAGCAGCAGCAGCAGTAGCAGTAGTAGCAGTAGTAGTAGTAGCAGCAACAACAGTAGCAGCAATAGAAACTTTCACATCAGTAGTTGATGTTGTTGTTGTTGTTGTTGTTCTTGTTGTTGTTGTTGTTGTTGTTGTTGTTGTTGTTGTTGTTGTTGTTGTTGTTGTTATCTTGCCAAACTTACTGACAACTGGTATGGTATCAGCTTGAGCGGGCATAATCTCGGACACAAGCAGCAGAAAGACAACCATAGTTAGCAAACTGGTGACAGTTAATGAGATCTTTTCTCCGGACTCAACCGGAAGTAGGAATGTGAATAGATTGAGACACGTGATCAAGATGCATGGCACCAGGAGGTTATAGATGTAGTATAACGGCAGACGCTGTGAATTAGATGTACATAGATACAATAGCCGACGGGTACATTAGGGGTGGGGAGGATTATGGATCTTTAGGACGGGTTGTCATAAGACAGCTCGCCTTAAGGAATAGTCCTCATGTGACCATAAGTGAGAGCTACAATAGTCAACGATTTATTCGAAGCGTCCACCTGTATTTACTGACCACTTTTGGGGTCCATATAGGCCTAGAGTCTGTATTAGACACGCAAGTGTTGTTGTATTTGTTATGCATTGTGCATATACACGCACGCCAGTTTATTAAAACAATTATTTAAGCAACTGTTGCCATAGTCTTCATAGTGCAATCATTAAAACTAACACAAAATGATTAATGGACAAATTAATAATCATTTACATTGTCGGCATTCCATGTGTCCCGAGAAAATATGCGATGCGCCTAAGCACACAAAAATAGCTAACGCTTAAAACACCATCTCGCTGTTGTTATCTGTTAGATGTAACATGCCAATTATCAGTAGGTCTGCGGCTAATAACTAGGACATAACGTCTTATCTTGGCGGTGTTATAGCGTAGCACACTAGTGATTGAATGTCAGTCGTCTGTCTGTCTGTCCGGATCACAGATCGGTGGCTACAGGTGGGCTGTCAGAACAGAGGGACGGCTGGCTGCGATGTGTTTTACAATGTAGGGCCCGCATCAACCCCACAGGCCGGCCCCACCAGCAAGTGATACCATCAAAATCCTCATATTAGAGAAACGCAACTGGATAGGTAAATATCTGCTATGGACATTGATGAAGTACTTCAAACTTTGGCGAGATTGTTGCAGCAGGGGCTTATTAGCCGTACTACTTATGCCGAGAACCTGGCAGCTCACCTTCCCGAGAAGCCAACCCCAGCCTCACGCAGGAAGCTACCAACCACTCCCGAGAAGCCAACCCCAGCCCCATGCAGGAAGCTACCAAGCACTCCCGAGAAGCCAACCCCAGCCCCACACAGGAAGCTACCAACCGTTTCCGAGAATCCCACCCACCCCCAGCCCCACGCAGAGCTAGAAACCCCAACCCAAGTTCACAGATGAGGAGATCGACAGTTTTCTTGATGCTTTATTCCAGGAAATGAGGGGTATACCCCCAGGATGTGTGAAGGTCCCACATGCAATCCAGAACTATCTGCCGGGGATGGGAGCTTCCTGGACATGGGGGAAAAGATCCAACAGCTTTCCTGGATAAAAAACTGGACAAGATCGAGGAAGTTGGTGGAAGAGGTCCTCGACCTGAATGGGGTGAAGTTCTGCCCTGCTCTCAAGATCACCATCCACAAGGAGAAGAATGATGGGACAGAGGTCACCACAGATCCCCTGTTCTGGTCTAAGCAGCATGCCATCCTGAAGGTAAGCGATATTAGCGAGGTTGTGAAGGAGGCCAAAGCCAAGGTGCTGCAAGGCCTTGAGAACTACACCCGCGATGGGGTCTGCCTGGGCAGTCGGCCAGGTTGATGCATTGTACCTCAACATCGCCAGATATCAACCACTACGTGGTGGGTCCTACATCAATCCCCCCGCTTCGACGGGCATGACAAGTGAGACCGATCCCATCATTCCAAGGGCAAATCTGCTGCTTATCGAGAAGGGTGGCAAGCAAATTTATACCTGGATAAGGACCTGAATCGTCTGCACTATGATCAGAGTCAGTATAAAAGGAGAAAGCACTTCTGCGAGCAGTGTCTCCACTGTTATTCTCGCGAAGACCTTCTCATCCTGCACAAACTGGAGTGCTGCGGCATCAGTGGCAGACCAATGCGCATAAGAATGCCTACAGAGGACAGGAGGATGCTACAGTTCACCAACTACCACAAGCAACTCAAGGTGCCATTCATCATCTATGCTGACTTTGAAGCCCTAACAACCAAAATTGAGGTGCAAGAGGCAAATCCGGCTCAGAGCAGCACACAGAAAACGCAACGC